>APFE030905190.1:358483-395186 GCA_000404065.3 Pinus taeda
TGGATGATGTAGGTGTAAAGACAGTGTTCGAGAAGGATACCTGCAAGATGGTTCGAGGAGCACTGGTATTGATGCGGGGAGTTCGGATTGGAACTCTGTACAAGCTGCAAGGTAGCACTATTGTTGACGGGTGCAATACTTCTATGGTTCCTGAAAATGGAGCAGAAAATCTAGTGGTCTCTGGAGAGAAGACCATGCTGTTGCATCAAAGGCTTTGACATATTGGAGAGAAGGGCCTTCGAATACTTCATGGTAAAGGTATGGTAGAAGGTATGAGTAATAGCTCTCTGGATTTTGATTTCTGTGAAAATTGTGTATATTGGAAGCAGAATCGGGTGAGTTTCCCCTCTGGTGGTAAGAGGACGAAACAAATATTAGAGCTTGTGCACAGTGATGTGTTTGGACCTGTGAAAGTTCCATCACTGGGTAAGTCTGTGTACTATGTATCATTTATAGATGACTTCTCAAGGAATACAAGGAGATATTTCCTTAAGGAGAAATCTAAAGTCTTTGACAGGTTTAAAGAATTTAAGGCTCTGGTGGAAAATCAGACAGAGAAGAAGATAAAGGTGCTGAGGACAGATAATGGTGGAGAATTCTGCAACAAGGAATTTGAAGAATTCTATAAGAAGTGTGGTATAGCATGGCATAAGACTACTCTATATACACCTCAGCAAAATGGAGTCGCAAAAAGAATGAACAAGACATTGATGGAAAGGGCAAGAAACATGCTCAGTGGTGCCAGGTTAGGACATGAATTTTGGGCAGAGGCGGTGGATACTGCATGTTACCTGGTCAACAGGTCACCTTCATCACCGTTGGAGGATAAGACTCCACAAGAAGTATGGGCTTGTAAGAAACCCTCTCTTTCACATCTGGGGGTATTTGGATGTGATGCATAAGTACATGTTCCAAAGGAGAAACGAACCAAGTTGGATAGTAAATCTAAAAAGTGCATCCTTATTGGGTATAAGGATGGTTTAAAGGGTTATAAGCTTTGGAACCCAATCACACGGAAGGTTGTGTACAGTCAGGATGTGGTGTTCAGAGAGGTGAAAGATGTTATTAAACATGAATTCCAACCAAAGGAACCTGTGAAGATAGAGTTTGAACTAAAGGAGGAAGAATCAGACTCTATAGCAGAGGAGGAATCAGAAAATGAAGAGCCACAAACTCCGACTGTGAGAAGATCAGTTCGAGAAAGAAGGCAACCAGAAAGGTATAGTCCATCTGCTTTCTGTTCAAATTTTGCTTTTTTTTGTTACTGATGATGATCCCAGAACTGTGAAGGAAGCAGTGGATTTAGAGGATGGAAAACTCTGGAAAGAGGCCATGGTCGATGAAATGGCATCTTTGCACAAAAATGAGGCTTGGGATCTGGTGGAGTTGCTGGCTGGAAGGAAACCCATTGGTAGAAAATGGGTATTCAAAAGGAAGATAAATGCAGAAGGAAAAGTGGGGAAATACAAAGCTCGGTTGGTAGCAAAAGGTTATTCCCAGGTTCCGTGAATTAATTTTGGTGATATTTTTTCTCCTGTTGCCAAGGTAACTTCTATTAGATTACTTTTATCTGTTGCTGTTGCTTTTGATTTTGAGGTAGAACAGATGGATGTGAAGACAACATTTCTTCACGGGGTTCTGGAAGAGGATATCTACATGAAGCAACCTGAAGGCTTTGCGATGAAGGGTAAGAAAGAACTGGTATATAAGTTAAAGAAGTCTCTGTATGGGTTAGAATAGTCACCAAGGATGTGGTATCAGAAATTTGATACATTTATACGGGGACTTGGCTTCACCAAAAGCAAAGTAGATCACTGTGTGTATTTTAAATTAATTGGTGACCGTGTTATTTATCTGGTCTTGTATGTGGATGATATGTGTTGGTTGGAAATGACAAAGAAATTATCCAGGATTTGAAGACCCAATTGTCCTCCAAATTCGACATGAAAGATCTCGGTGCTGCAAACTATATTTTGGGCATGAAATTAAAAGAGATCGGGCAAAGAGGAAGCTCTGGTTAAACCAGAGGAAGTATGTTGAGACAATATTGTAGAGGTTTAATATGAGGATAGTAAACCGGTGAAGGTTCCTTTTCCTGTAGGTGTGAGGTTATCTGCTGAACAGTGTCCCAAGACACAAGAAGAGGAAGAGGACATGTCCCGTGTTCCATATGCAAGTGCAGTGGGTAGCCTGATGTATGCCATGGTCTGTACTAGACCAGACATTGCACATGCAGTGGGAGTATTGAGCAGGTTTATGTCAAAACCAGGGAAGGAGCACTGGACAACAGTGGCAGGTTTTCAGGTATTTGCGTGGCACTAGTGATTATGGTTTGTGCTACCAAGGAAGACCAGGATTGGAAAAAATGTTGGATATTCGTGGCTTTGTTGATGTAGACTGGGCTGGAGATCTGGATCAGAGAAGATCTACAAGTGGGTATGTGTTTAACCTATTTGGAGGTGCAGTCAGTTGGATGAGTAAGAAACAATTTGTAGTAGCACTATCAACTACAGAGGTAGAATACATGGCAGCCACTCATGCAAGCAAGGAAGCAGTTTGGTTGTAGAGATTGTGTTCAAGTATGGGATTAGTACAAGGAGCTATAAGGATAGACTGTGACAACCAAAGTGAAATTTTCTTGGCAAAGAACACTGCTTATCATTCAAAGACTAAGCACATTCATGTTCAGTATCACTTTGTTAGGGATATGATAGAAGACAAAATCTGTGAGCTTTGAGAAGTTCTCTTGGTGTAGAGAAACAATGGGTGTTTCAGGGCTAGAAAAATGAGCAAGCTCTCCTGTGGCCCCCTATGGAAAGAAAAAAACAAGTGGGAGATTGTTGGGTTATGTTATATTCTTTCCACGACTAACTTATGTAGTGAATCGGGGGGTTAGAGGGGGGGCATCAGTCCTCCCTATCCGGGGGGTTTGAGGGGGGCGGGTAGCCCCCCTCTACGGGGTCTGGGGCAGCGCCCCGGGAAAGTTTTTTTTTGGACTCTATATTAGGTTGGGTGAACCTACCTATGGTTTTCGGTCCATGGTTTTGGATGCGATGGTTTTCCAACCATGGTATTGGATGCTTCGACATGTATAAATATGTATTGTAACATTGAAAGGAATATAATTAAAAATCAAGCTGGTAGTCTCGGTTTTGGGATCGAGTGGGAAATCTCTGTGTATATGTGCTTTATGTGTTATGCTCTCGCATTGTTTATTTTTTTCTGTGATTTAGAATTCGTATGTAGGTAATTTCTGTATGGGGTTAAAACCTACACTATCCAAACTTCATTAAGATAGAACAAGTATACTTACAAGGATATTAAAATAACTAACCTGTTGAGTCTTCTCGACTCATATACTTTCAATTAAAAATTCAAAACACTATTTACATAGGATTTCATCTTCTTTTTCCTTTCTTGGAATACTCTATCTAAAAAGGACTCGCTACATGAGCCTCTCATCTCTTCTCGAGAGCTCTTTCCCTAATTACATTCAAGAAAACATCTCAACAAATATTTGGACAAATAGGACTCCTGTCGACACTATAAAGCTATATAACACCTCATCAAATATTTTTTAAATATTAAAAACACCTATTGGCCAAAATTTACAACTCATCAAACTAATTAACAAACTGCCAGTTCCCGAATTCTTCCAGAATTTTGGACACTTGGCTCTAGACTAGAATTATGCTAATTTCTCATTTACATAAATTTACGATGGGAAAATTTGGGACCCCTTGGTATAAAACCAATTTCAATGAACAAGGATGAAGCTCTTGCTTCAAACTCCCTCGGTGAAAAAAATATGACCTCTAGGTCATGTACCTCCTGTATCCCAAACTTTATCTTATTGTTGACTACGTACTCAGTTGTTGTGTTGCATTGCTTCTGTTACTTTCCACTTTCTAGGATCCCAAATCTTATGTTGTAGTTGAGCATCCATTCTTTGATACTACCTCATTGGTTCTTCTGTTATCATTTGCAATTGTCCAGGCTTCTGTACTTTATTTTGCAGTCCTCCACTAATCTTATTGGTGTATAATTGAGCAGTTAGTTGGAGCATGTTGTTGATTTCCTCCTTCTTCCTATAGTACTTCCTATTAGTTGTCCTTTCCATCAACCTACTCATTTCTTCAACTTACCCATCCAACTTGTCTTCTTGTTGGAACATACTACTAACACTACTCACATGCATTAAAAAAACTCCATGGTTGTTATCCTCATTTTTTCATCTCCACAAGCATACACACCTTCAAAGAGATATAAGATAATTGAATGATTTATCCTTGGATTCCTTACAAGAGATTGATTCTCATCCCATGCACATTTTTTACAATAAATGTCAGGTTTTCCTTTTGTAGCCTCTTGATTGTACTCTAAAACAACTCCACGTTTCACATCCTTCTGTTGGAAATGAAACATAAATTCATTGTTTTGGGAGAGACTTGTTCTCTCACTCCTTATCCCTTGTTCTTCTTCCTGCGACAATAACAACCCTATCTATTTTATTTCAACTTCATATTCTTCTTCTCTTATGCCTACAAGTATAAAATTAGTTTGAAAACAAAATTTCTCCTTCATTTCCTTGGATGCAATGAACACCCCTTCCATGCTAGATGTTGTTGAGCATCTGACCCCTTGGGTTGTATTTTCAGGTCCTTGTACTAAGCTCTTCAACAATTTTATCTCTTCTTCAAATTTTAGTAGCATTTCATTTGAATTCTTCTTTTTATCTTCATATTCATGACTCAATTCCACTCCACCCTCTTCACCAATAGATTCTTGCAACTGTGCTTGTGTATTTTGATCGTCCTTATGAAATAATTTTGTTTCATATCTCTTGAAAACATAAAAATTTTTATGTCCTTTATTTATGGTTTTAAAAAGCACACCTCCATCACCTTAATTCTATGTATGGACATCTGCATAAAACAATTTCATTCCTCTTATGGATACATTTCCCACATGTCTATGGTAAAACTCACTTCTATACTTTTCAGAAGGTATATCTAATTATCAATACTCATGCTTCTGAAAATCCATTCAATAATTTTTCTCCTCCTTCTGGACAATCTATCTAAGTTCTTCATTTTCCAATGCACTCTAGTAGTCACTTAGGAAATTTTTATTTTCAGAAGGTAAAGACATTACCTTGCAATCTACAATTACTTCTTCACACATTCCTTGGCTTTATTTTCCAAGTTGTCTTCTCCATTCTCGGGGTTGTCCCACCTGTTAGTACCTATCAATCCTTCCAATCACTAGTGATCAAATATGCTCTTACAAGGTTTTTGTTAGGGTCTCAAAGTCAAATTTTTATCATTTCATTAGGTTTTCAAAATTAAAAAAAGTGGTCACTGCCTAGTGTGTCTAGGTCTATTGTTGCTCCTTTCAAAATTTTCATGTTTTGGTCATTTCCATCACTCAGTTGGATGTGCCATCATTGAAAGGTAATTATAATCATCTCAGTCATATCATCATGGTCTTCATTCATCTCAGTGTCACCATTAGGTCATTAGGATCAAAGTCATCAAAATTTGTCATCTCATTCATAAATCCAGAAAATAAAGAAGTAGTAATAGAGAATTTGCTCAAAAAAGTTTTGTTTCAAAGTGTAATTTATTTCAAATATGATGTAATAAGTTATAAAGTGTAATTTATTTCAAATATGATGTAATAAGTTATAAAGTTCCAAAGTTGCATTGAATATTGCGAAGCTACATAGTTTTGGAAGCAAAAATGAAAAACATATGGTGGGCCATGTCACCACTATGAAGAAATTGACTTCCACAAGCTACAGAGGACCAAAACACAAGTCCATTTACTCATTCCACCCTCATACTACATCACTCCATCAACAAAGATCATTCTACTCCTCAAATAATCAAATTATTGCCTCGAGAGTATCATTCTTTCTCCCTTGCTACGTTTTTGGCATCCTTGTTGTGCTTTTGAAAAGGGAGAAAATTCATTCATTGTAGAGGTTTTCTCCATCAATTTACAGGTGCATCATATCATCAGAAATTAAGTGAACTTAATTCACTTCTCCCTCATCCTGCCTTTCATCAGTTTGCTCAACAAGAGTCAATGAATCACCCTCTCCTAGGGTTTTGGTGCACTTTTGTTGTCCTAGTCATTTTGCTTCATTGTTGTGATAAAATGATTGAGGAGGATCCATCGATCCAATTGCACGTTTGTTCGAAGTATCATCATCAATATTCATGGGTGTCGTTCAGTGTCGTCGTCACTTCAGTTTAGCTTTGACAGATCGACAGTGTTGGTTATGATTAGGTTGTTCACGTAATGTTCGTAGTTATGGTTTCATGGCGTTCAGTTGATGTGATTTTGTATCTGGCTGTCGACTTATGTCATCGAAAATGTGCCAGGGTTTGGTCGTCGACATGTGTTTTTTCATCCGACTTTGCAGGATTTATGATTGATATAGTTGATTGTGTAAAAGGATTCAAGTTAAAGTACCTGGTTGACAACATAGTCTTGTCGTCGTCACCACCAGTGTCAATTTCAAAGATGTGATGGTTGTCGTCGTGAAATGTTGATGAATGTCACATGGAGACCACAAGAATGTACCAGCGTCGATCGTCTGGTAAAGGCTTCATTTTCTCTGATGTCGCTGTGTAGAGCTGACATGGGTCTTCAACAATTAGAATAAATCTAAAACCTAAGCCTAGACCTTCACCCTAACTCTTAAGCTATCTATTCATCATTTGTTTACCCTAAGAATCCTAATGCATTCTTGCCTAAACACTAAACCCTAATCCTATGCTAAATACCATCCCCTAAGCTACAACCATGTATGAAATGCTCAAGCCTAAGTACAAATTTACCTAAAACACTAGCTTACCTCTAATCCATGTGTTAAATGCCTATATCTAAACCTACCAAACCTAGTCCTAAAGCTATGCAAAATCCATTACCTAAACCCTAAGCTCTCAGCCATTTTAATGTTTAAACAATAAAAAACATAATAATAAAAAAAACCTTATGGCGGGTCCCTAACTACGGAGTATAGACCGTGTCAGAACTATGCTATATGAACGGATAGGAGGTAAGGTCATTAGAGTATAAGAACAGTGGACCTTAACCATATCGGAGAAAGATGCAGTAAGTAGCATGTGAACAAACAAGGTAAGGCCGTCGGGTTAGCACTGACCATGACTACATCAGAAACAGTTGACATCCCACTGCCACCATCAGAGGCACTTGTCACATGAATTGTTAGGCTGCACGATTAGCCGAAACTACGGGGTCAACATCGTAGGTGGCCACAAACAGTTACACTGCAACTATTCACATGGCAAGTCATCAACTTCAGCCGTGTTTACCTTGACAGCTAGCAGTTTCAAGATAATATAAAGTCTATTTTTGGTTTTTAAAATAGTTTTGATAAACAAACTAATTTGGTGACCATGGAACCTGTCCATGTGTCCTTTCATCATAAGACCGAAGGTCTTAAACCCAAATTAGGCCAAATTCATCTCAAAATATAGTCAAAGGAGGTTTCCATCATCTGCAAGCCTATAAAAGGTAGTTTTGCTCAATTAAGAGGATATTGGTGGTTTTCAGTTTTTGTATGCAGGTTTTGGGGGTTAGAGGCAATTTTGTTTTCAGAATTTCAAGAGCATTGAGAGTTAGATTTGGAAACTGTAAGCGGTGTTGGAAAGCTAGTTCAGAGAGATTTCTGAAGACAAAGGTTAGAACTACCAGTGCGCAAGTTCAGTCTATCCAAATCACTATGTAATTGACTTCTTCTTCTCATTCCTAATATAACGGTCGCCCATCTTGAAAGTGGACCCGAAGACGTAGTCCATCAGGGATGAACTCTGTAATAAATCTGGCAGTCTGGTATATCTGTGTTTTTGTTGTTTCCACTTCTAGTTTGCATCTTCATTATGGTTTATCAGCTATCATATAGTGTTCTTCTCCAGCAATTTTGCTCGATTTCCACACTTTCAGTTAACATTCAATTCTTGCATGGTTAATCACTTCTACATTAGTTTTTAGTATATGGTCATATCAGATCATATAATTTGGTATCAAAGCAGGTTTTGTTTGTACAGTTTCCATTGAATGTTAACCTGGTCAAAGTCGCAACAAGGAGAAGGAATCCCTGAGTAGATCAATCCAGAGATTGGAAAGCGGCGAGTCGTTCAGGAATCGACCATGTCAGGACCTGATGTAGATGAAAAAACTGAAACAAAGATGAGTGAGGAATAGTTTCAGCAGGTGTTCTTGACATGCAACAGAGGTTGGGAGAATTGTACAAATAGAAGAAGGCGAGAGATGCAACTTCTTCTTCAAAGGCATCAAAGAAGGACAAAGGTAAAGGGAAGAATGATAAACCTCCTTCACCTCAATCATCTCCATCATCCTCTTCTTCTTTTTCTTCTTCCAATGCAGAATCTGAAACGAAAAAGAAACCTAAGAAAACATCTCTTTTGAAACTTGATGTTAAATTTGAGTTACCTATTTATGATTGCAAAATGAATCCTGAAAAGTTAGATAACTGGATAAAGCAATTATAAGTGTATTATCGCATTCAAAACATTTCTAAATATAAAACTAAAAATCAGTTAACTACACTTAGAATGGGGTGAACAACTGTAATCTGGTGGGAAAGAAAAACTTAGTTAGATGTAAAGCGTAAAGGAAAAGTCATCTCTTCATGGTCTAAGTTTTTGAAAGCTCTTAGGAAACAGTTCTATCCTTTATGATACATGCAACAAGTTGTTATTGATCGGAAACATTTGAGGCAAGGTAAAGGGTAGAGTGTTTAGGAGTTTACTCAGGAGTTTAGGAAGAAAGCATTGACACTTGGTATTTCATTAGATACACGTGAAACTTTGTTAAATTACATTAGCAGTTTACATTCATATTTGCACCATACTTTATCGATGTTTAATCCTGATGATTTTGATGAGGTGTGTGTTCAGGCCATACATATTGAATCAGGTGGTAGACCATTCAAATTGTCAGTACAGTCATCCAAAGAGTTGGAAACTAGAGATTCCAGTGACAGTAAGGGGAAGAACATTTCAAAGAGAAAGAAATCAGTGATCATTCAGAAGGAAAGACCAACTTGTTCTCATTGCCAGAGAATTGGTCATGATGAATTGAAATGCTGGAAACTTCATCCAGAACTTAAGCCCAAAAAGTTCCTTAAGGCGAAGGATGAAAAGAAGGCCATTGCAACAATCCAACAAGTTTTGGGTTTAGATTCAGGTGATGAAAGGAGGATAACTGCCATGGTTACGGCAGGTAAAACTTCTGATACTAGTTCAAGTTTGAAAATTAATGTATCTTCTTCAAAAATAAATCCTCCACATGAGGATAAAAGAGTTGAACTCTTCCACATAAGGATAAGACTACAAATATTGACACAATGTTTGACACTGGATCAAGTAAATTTAATATATGAACATATAGTTAATGAATTGGGATTGGAGACATAGAATCATCCAAGACCATACCCATTAGGTTGGATTAATAAATCAAATCAGATGCATGTCACAAAGCAGTGTCAGTTAAAATTTGCTATTACATCTAAGTACATTGATGAAGTGCAGTTAGATGTGGTCCCAGTAAACAAATGTGGAGTTGCCTTAGGAAGTCCTTATATTTATGATAGAGATGCAGTGTTTTAGAGAAGAGAACATAAATATCACCTAAAGAAAGAAGGGGTTGAATTTATTGTTAGGGCACATAAAGTCAAATCAAACTTGGATTTAATTGTTTCAAATCAAGTTAAGCAGTTTATAAGTTCAAGTAAAATATGTACTCATGGTTATTAAGGAACAACATAAGGTTGATTGTTCGAGATGCGAGATTTAGTTTATAGATAAAATGGTTAAGGTGGTTAATTCTTTTCCAAGAAGTCTTATTCATGAACAAGATGTCAGCAACATGAGATACATTTAATGTCCTATGAACATCTTCTTAAAGATAGAATGAATCTCAATTCATACATTCAACTGAATTCTAGAAACTATCATCATCAACAGTGTATTGCAAGGAATGGTACATGTGAGTCTAATCAGAGACTTGTTTCAAATGGTATGTTTATTTTCAGTTTCAGGGGTGCAGGTCAATATTTGGGAAAGTCAGTGTTGCATTTCTTTGGTATTGCATCATCATTTCATGCTTTAAAGAGTAATGAAGCCTCTTTTCAAGTGGAGAGGAAGTTAATAAGTTTTCATGACAAATGATTTTCAAAAGCAGATCTAAATTTTCCTTACCATGGTTTGAAAACTAATGCATTAACTGAAAGTGTTAGTCAATGGAAATATCAGTTAATAGACGAAGAAATAGTGATTCAAGTAAATCAACAATTACTTAGATACTTTTGAAATCAAACTAAGTTGTAGCAGTCTTTACATCACAGCTGGATGAGTTCTGTGCAGCAAGTTCACTTAGTAATAAATCAATAGGAAAGTAAATCAAGTCAAGTAATTGATATGAAGTCAAAATCAAAGGAGTCTTTGAATATTTCAGTTATTCCGAAAAGTAGATTGTTAATACTCATCATATGTATTGAACAAAGTTCTACAAATACTGTTTTCAAAGATGTTTCTGAATCACTAACTCATGATTCTTCGTGGAAAGAATTCAATTGCCATGTTGATAACAGGTTGTTTTCCCATCATAGCAAGTTGGCCATACTACGTATGGAAGAAACAGGTCACCGAATCAAAAAGTATCATGGTCAACATCATTAGGGTCATCACGTGCAGATGATTGACCGAATGTATTGGTACATCATGAGGTCAATACAAAAAGAGAGGGAGTTCTACCCTCATCGACTAATTGATTAGTCAAATTTTTTTGGTCCAAAAGCTTTCAAGTGGAGAGGAATGATCTAGGAGGATCCATCAATCCAATTGGACAAGTGTTAGAAGTGTCATCATCAGTATTCATGGGTTTCGTTCAGTGTCATCATCGCTTCAGTCCAGCATCAACAGATCGATAGTGTTGGTTATGATCAAGTTGTTCAATTGATGTTCGTAGTTATGGTTTCATGGCGTTCAGTTGATGTGATGTTCTATCTACTTGTCGACTTATGTCATCGACTGTCGATCAGGGTTTGGTTGACGACATGTGTTTTGGCATCTGACTTTGCAGGATTTATGATTGATATAGTTGATTGTGTAAAAGGATTCAAGTTAAAGTACCTGGTCATTGACATAGTCTTGTCATCATCACCACCAATGTCAATTTCAAATATGTGATGGTCGTCGTCGTTGTGCAATGTGGACGAATGTCACATGGAAACCACAAGGATATACCAGGGTTGATCATCTGGTAAAGGATTTAGTTTTGCCAATGTCATTGTGCAGAGAAAACATGGGTCTTAAATAGTTAAAAGAAATCTAAAACCTAAGCCTAGACCTACACCCTAACTCCTAAGCTATCTATTCATTATTTGTTTACCCTAAGAATCCTAATGCATTCCTGCATAAGCACTAAGCCCTAATCCTATGCTAAATACCATCCCCTAAGCTACAACCATGTATCAAATGCTCAAACCAAAGTACAAATGTACCTAAAACACTAGCTTACCTCTAATCCATCTGTTAAATGCCTATATGTAAACCTACCAAACCTAGTCCTAAAAATATGCAAAATCCATTACCTAAGACCTAAGCTCTCAGCCATTTCAATGTTTAAACAATACAAAACATAATAATAAAAAAAACTTAGGTCAGGTCCCTAACCGCAGAGTATAGACTGTGTCAGAACCATGCTATATGAATGAATAGGAGGTAAGTTCGTTGGGTATTAAGAATCGCAGACCTTAACTATATTGAAGAAAGCCGCAGTGCATAGCATATGAATAGGTAAGGTAAGGCCGTCGGGGTTAGCATTGATTGTGACTTCATCGAAAATAGTTGACAGTCCACTGCCACCGCCGAAGGCAGTTGTCACATGAACCGTAAAGCCACACGATTAGCCAAAACTGCGGGGTAAACATCACAGGTGGCCGTAAACAGTTACACTGCAAATTTTCAAATGGAAAGTCATCAACCTCTGCCCAGTTTACCCTGATAGCTAGTGGTTTCAAGATAATATAAAGTCTATTTTGGGTTTTTAAAACAGTTTTGATTAACAAACTAATTTGGTGACCATGGAACCTGTCCATGTGTCCTTTCATCACAAGACTGAAGCTCCTAAACCCAAATTAGGCCAAATTCATCCCTAAATATAGTCAGATGAGGTTTCCATGCATCTTTAAGCCTATAAAAGGCAGTTCTTCTCAATTAAGAGGATATTGGTGGTTTCCAGCTTTTGTATGCAGGTTCTAGGGGTTAGAGGCAATTTTGTTTTCAGAGTTTTGGGAGCATCGAGAGTCGGATTTGGAAACTGTAAGCGGTGTTGGAAAGCTGGTTCAAAGAGCTTTCTGATGAAAGAGGTTAGAATTGATTGTGTTCAATTTTAGTCTATCAAAATCACTATGTAATCGACTTCTTGTTCTCATTCCCAATAAAACGGTCACCCATATTGAAAGTGGACCTGGAGACGTAGTCCATTAGGGACGAAATCCGTAATCAATCTTTTTGTCTAATATACCGGTGTTTTTGTTGTTTTCACTTCTATTTTTCATCTTCATTATGGTTTATCAGCTATTGTAAAGTGTTCTTCTCCAACAATTTTCCTCGATTTATGCACTTTCAGGTAACATTCAATTCTTAGATGGCTAATCACTTCTACATCGGTTTTTAGTATATGGTCATATTAGATCATTTAAAATCCTACTTTTTAAGCTAAAAAACCTCACCTATATTCCATATACCTCCCCTAATCTTTTTCCATGCTCATTCCCCTCATTTCCCTCACTTTCCCACAAACCCTAGCCTATTTCTATACTTTTCACACTTTCCTAATCTAGGGTTTTGTTTTGTACTTTCCTACCCCTTCCCCTCATTCATTCCTAGGAATTCCATTTCCCTACACTCCCTATAACCTATACCTACCCCACAAAATTTCCCCAAGAGTTTAGAAATCCCATAACCCCTTCATTCCCCTCCATCTACAAGATTGTCACAAATCCCGTGTTTTCCCAAAACTAAACCCTAATTCTTCCTCCTAGTGAGCTAGGGTTTCACCTTGGAAGCAAAGTCCACACAAACTAAAAAGAGGAAGTACAATAATGGAGTACATGTCTAAATATTTGAGCCATTTAACATCAAAGATATCAGTGCCTCACAAACTCATCAAGAGGTCATTTGCGGCACATAAGGACGATTTTTCTTCAAAGTGTGTTTTTGACCAAATCGAGATGAACTTGAAAAAAGTGAAAGAGGTTTTTTTCAATAATGGACCAAGGGAAAACAACCTCCTTTAGGTTTTACACAAGTATCTTATTGTTGGAAATAATACTGAGGGGGGGGGGGGGGAATCAGGATTATGTCAATAAAACTTTTTTCATTTCCATATTCAGATTCATATATGCTACTTCCACAACTTCTTATGATTCAATTAGATGATCCTTAATGACGGCATTAGAACATTATCAACCATATTAACAGTAAACAAGTGCAGTAAAATAGAACAGATCATCACACATAAGTCACACACATGAACACCATGATATAAGGTGGAAACCCAATGTGGGTGAAAACCACCTGCTGCAAGTCATCCCAATCTTCTTCTTAATAAGAAAATCCTTTTACAATATTTATGTATTGGTGCAGTCTTATTCCAGTACGCAGGCTTCTATCTGCAGAGAGCTAAAACCCCCATATTTCTTGTACTAGCCGATCCATTTACTAGTACGCAGGCTGCTACCTGCTACAATGCTTCAAAGATTTCAACTACTACTAGAAGGGAGCTACCACCCCCTTAGCTCTTGTACTAGCTAAGATACTAGTACATAGGTGCCAACCTACAATCTTCTCTTCTTCGGGTACCACGTTTCATTAGTTTTCATACTCGATCTTGGTGAGATGTTCTTCTATGAGTGGGTTGCCATCAAGTACAACACATGCATCATAATGCCAACAATCGCCCCCTTTGGACTTGATGGCAACAACACCAAATAACTCTCCCCCTTTGACATCAAGGGCAAAGGACGGACCAAGATATGCTCTTTCCTTGATATACCTTATGTTATCCATACTCCCCCTGAGTACCTACTGAAATCACTGAATGAGCTCCCCCTTTGTATATGCCATGGTGCACCAATCTATCCCTGCTGCTTCTGAGTACATGCTGAAGTCTCTGCTCTGTTGAAGTGTGTTGTTCATGCTCCCCTTGATAGTAAGCAAGGTCTGCAAAAAGATGTCCTACAAGAAGAACATGACTCTATACATCATAAATGACCTTCCTATCACCAAAGACTCATACATACATCTATATCCCATCACAATGATGATATACCAAAAGTTTACATATGATAACATGAGAGAGTAACATCATTTATCCCAGGCATAGTGGGGAAACCAAGATAGGCCGTTACATGACCTTGATATGACTGAAATATTTCATCAAATGACTATAACAGATAGAGACACATTATTACATCATGAGTCTTAATATGAACTTTTGAATGATATACATGACATTCATAACAGAGACCAAAATAAGATCATGATAAACATCAGCAAAGACACTGTATGATCTACTCCATAACATCTATCACCATCAACTTGTGATAGTGCATGAATCTTCAAAGTATGTCCGTATCAACAGAATCATTCTATCATATGTGAGAAGCACCATAGCCATCCAGATCTGTATGGACCAAGTATCATCAATTGGGAATATCTACATCAATCAACATATGTACGAAACAACCTATCATCATATAGATAAGAACTTATCATCATATCTCCAACCATGCAACTTTGTATAATCATCCAATCCTCATCCAAATGTGTGCTAAGAACAATAGGAATCCAGTATCATAATTGTAACAGCATATGAGTGACTCATCATCAAGTGAATTCAAGCTATGTAATTCTCCTTATCCTTAAGAAGATCACCATGTAAGCACCATTAGAGAATCAACCACAAATCTGATCTATATATCAAATATGTAACCCCAAGAGTCATCTGAACAACTCATAACCATATCATAGCAAGATGAGTCATTTATCCATATAAGCATCATCACCAAGGACTATTAACCATAAAAGCATATGCTCCCCCTAAACCTGTGCCATCTTGTTTATTGTCAGATTTGATCATGCATATCAGCAAGAAGTATCAAGTTATCATCATTAGAAACAAAACACTTTTAACCATCAAGTCATTTCCACACATCATCATTATCAAATAAACCAAATCATAATTGATCCTTTTCCTGAACCTATCTCTACAATCATATACGTGACTATGCCATAACCAACTCGCGTATATACATGACTTCTCTTTAAGAAACTTGCATATGAGATTTAGGACATTGAAGTTTTACACTTCCAGGTCCCTCTGATTTTGTTATGTCTGTATGTTGTGTTGTGCCACCTCTTTCTGACTGTGCATCTTTCTTCTTCCACATCTTCAAGTGTGATGATGATGTTTTATCCTTTTGGTATGGCACTCATACTTTGTTCCTGCATTCCTTAGCTATATGTCCAAGCTTGTTACATGTGTAACATCTTACATGTCTCATATTTCTTCTATAGAAATCAACATCTCTGTGACCAAACATATTGCAAGCAAAGCAATATCCATTAAAGTACCTTGAATTAGATGATTTTTCTGCATGATGGTCTTGAAACCTTCTTCTTCTACATCTGGCTGCAACATGCCCAATATTATGACATACATAACATTCAACATTATTCATAGGAGGAGTAAAAGATTTTCTTTGAGGAATTTCTTTCCTTGCTTGATGATGAGATTGACCTTTTATCTCCTTGTTGAGAATTTCACATTTTGCATTAGAGTTCTTTGTCTTACTTTGTGAACTAGATTCACGTTCAATAGATTCATGAAAACCAAGACCAGTTTTGATGGCAGGAGATCATTGACTATTAAGAATATCATCCAAGATTTTAGTACTATCTTGAAATCGTAAGAGCTTATCCTTTTATTCTAATTTATCTCTTAGAATATTTACCTCAACTTGATGTTGCTCTTCCTTTTCAAGATATTTCTTCTTCACGTTCTCTTCAACATTTCTTTCTTCTTCCAACTGATGTCTTAGATTGAGAATCTCCTTTTCTTGTTCTTCATTCACATCCTGCAGCATTTGACGAACTCTGGAGGTACATTCCAGCTGTGCTTTTAAATTGATGACTTCGTTTTCCTGTTTTTCAATAGCTTGGTGTAGATCTTTATTTTGCTTCTTTGATTATTCAAGTTCTTCCTTTAGTGAGAGGGTCATAGTTTCAAGATTTTCATAACTGGATATATCTCTGAGTTTCTTGATGGTTGTGTCTCTTTCATTTACTTCATCTCTTAATGATGTTACTTCATCCTGCAACTTCCTTACCTTGTTTCCTTCTTCTAGCTGGGCTCTTAGCAGCTTTTGATATTTGACCTTGAATAACTCCCTTAGCTTGTTTCCTTCTTCTAGTTGGGCTTTTAGTTTGGTAGCTTCTTCTTTGAAGTCACATTCCCTTTTGTTCAATAGATCTTGTTGATCTCTGATTATGTCTGAAAGCCTTCTAAGTTCTGCCTCTATCTGATATCTCTCTTGTTCACCCATAAGAGAAACTTCAGTTGTTTAAATATCACTTTCATCTTCTCCAAAAGGAAAGATAGTTGGAACATCAGAGGATAGCACATTCATACCTGATAGTTCATCTTCATTCTGAAATGATTCTGAATCTGATTCTGAATCTCAAAATCTTCTTACACCTAATCCCCAATCGACTCTCCCACTGTCATAGTTCTTCTGAGATGTCTTCTTCTGCTTATGTGCTTTCTTCTTAAGCTTCTTTCCCATTGTTCCAAGGATCTCCTTCAAGCGATCAAGCTTTTACAAAAGGACCTGCTCTCATACCAATTGTTGGAAATAATACTGAGAGGGGGGGGGCGTGAATTAGTATTATCACGTCAATAAAACTTTTTTCATTTCCATATTTAGATACATATATGCTACTTCCACAACTTCTTATGATTCATTTAGATGATCCTTAATGAGGGCATTAGAAAATTATCAACCATATTAACAGTAAACAAGTGCAGTAAAATAGAATAGATCATCACACATAAGTCACACACATGAACACCATGATATAAGGTGGAAACCCAATGTGGGTGAAAACCACCTGTTGCAAGTCATCTCAATCTTCTTCTTAATAAGAAAATCCTTTTACAATATTTATGTACTGGTGCAGTCTTATTCCAGTACGCAGGATTCTACCTGCAGAGAGCTACAACCCCCATAGTTCTTGTACTAGCTGATCCATTTACTAGTACGCAGGCTACTACCTACTACAATGCTTCAAAGATTTCAACTGCTACTAGAAGGGAGCTACCACCCCCTTAGCTCTTGTACTAGCTAAGATACTAGTACATATGTGCCGGCCTACAATCTTCTCTTCTTCGGGTACCATGTTTCATTAATTTTCATACTGGATACACCTGAAGCACAACCCATTATCTGAAAGGCCATGTTTCATCCAATTTTCATACTGGGCCCAATAACATCAAATAATCATCAAGTACATATGAATCACCCAATCTCCTTTAGAATCAATCAATCTTTTGAATCACCCAAACATCAAGACATATACAAGGTTAATATGTGAGTAATCAACCAGATCCAGTACATCAGATCACATAAAGATAAGTCATTAAGCACTTGATACATTCAACCACAATCATGCTGTTACCAGCACTCAATATCAGTAACCAGACATCAAATATGCACCAAGAACCCTGCAGAATAATCAAAGGTAGTTAAAGCAAATTTCAAGCAGGGCCCACAACTTCACCGCTGGACATCTGCGGGTATCCGCACCTACGCCTTCTACTACTCGATGGGCATCCGCACCTGCGCCTTCTGCTACTCTGCAGGCATCCGCACCTGCGCCTTCTGCTACGCTGCGTACCTCCGCACCTGCGCCTTCTTCTGCACTGCGTACCTCCGCACCTAAGCTGTGGATCGCCTGCGAACCTCTGATTAGGGCCAAATCAACAGTCCTCCAATGTTCCACAGTCAGTCCGATCAATAGATCTGATTATGCGCCAATGAGATTGTGACTTATCAACAGTTTACATAAATCTCCTTGATTTAGATCTAGCTATCACTCACCAACCGATCACAAGAATTTCAGATCTAGATCACCTTAAGATATTCAACCCATAAGTACACCATTCCAAATGATCTCCTTCCCTTTTTATAGTCAAGCCTTTCACAATACCATGGTCCAAAACCATAATAACACAATACCATGAACCCAATACTTGGGATCAATATCTATAGATGCAATACCACAGACCAAAACCATAGGATCAAACATGTCGGACTAGATACCGTGGATCACCATAGGATTCCCACGTGCGTATGCTTTTCTCTGCATGGAAGTGCATGCACTTGGGTTCGCACCTTCTGTTCGGACAACCTGCGGACATGACCACAACTTTCTGAACTGCTTACCTGGGTGTCCGCACCTTTTGAACTGTGTACCTGCGATCCTCTTATTTTATTCCATTCTAAGAGGCTGATCATCAATCTTTGCTACTGGCTTGTTGCACTAAGATCTGTCACCTGTATGACTTGCCATCAAGGATAACACTTGTCCATAATGTCAGCAATATCCCCCTTTGAACTTGATGGCAAAGCTAACTTGTCACACGTAGACTCATCATCTGATTCCTTTGCACTGTCAGTATTCTATCACATCTGATATTTCTTCTTGTAGATTCATCTGATTATATATAGGTGAGATGTTCTTCTATGAGTGGGTTGCCATCAAGTACAACACATGCATCATAATGCCAACACTTAAATTTGGAGATATGAAACTTTCTTGGAGACTTATGTCAGAAAATCAGAAATTTTCAAGTTAATTTCCTGTTTTAGTCATGTTTTGTGGCACGGATTCCAAGAAAATGAAAATGAATTTCTAGAAAATGAGAGAGGATGTTCTTCAAAAAATCCTTATCTAACAAAAAATATTTAAGTTTTCCAAAAATATTTATGGTCAGATAGATATCTCTCCATCTTTGATCCCTATTTTTGTAGAAAACCCAGAAATTTTGACACACTGCTATAAGCGCAGCGCCTTGGTGCTACTCTTTTTCCTCAGCCATCCAAATGCAAAAAAAATTATATGCCTAGATAGAAAATCAATCCTACATGCGATATATCCACTTCTGCAAGTTTTTAAGTGGACATATTTGGAGAAAATTCTCAAAAACGGGTCAAAAACTCACTTTTTGTCATTGGTTTGAAGCAGGCGCTGCACAAATAGGAGCAATCTCAAGAAAGTTAGGTTTTCTCATAGCTAGAGTGTCCAAATAACTTTCTTGAATAGTCAAATGACAACTAGACACTCACATATTTCTAATGAACTATCAAGTTCTCAATTTGGACCATGTGAATACCTCCAAAATCCTCCTGCACGAATGGACTACGCAAATGCCTGAATGCATTATGCAAACGCCTGTAACAGTCTTTTCTCGGCATGTCCTCTCTAGATCTTTATTTGATGACATAATTTCAGTAGTTCAAATTATCTATGATGTAATCATGAATAAATTAGCATGATAGGTTGTTTTTATGTTTAATTAGGCCTCATAAAGGAACACAACTCAAATCAAAGTCTAAGAGAAGAGTTTGTTTTTTACCTTCTCAATCTCACATGTTGGTTGAGATATTCTTGGAAATTGTTCCACCACTCATGGATTCAACCCCTGAAGGTGGGGAAACATTTTATCTTAGTCTATGTGTATCATTTTCTCAGTCAGAGAGAAGGGTTGGACATTTTGAGGAGAGAACTCTTGTAACTTGTGTTTCAGCATTTGCAGGAAATCAAAGAATAGTTGCAGCGATTATCTAGGAATTCATGTGCAGTGAGTTTGTGATATTGTTTCTTCTTTGTTATAGTTTCATATGATAGATATTCATCTCTTCTTTCTATTCATGAGTTTCTTCAGTGATTTTTCAGAATTTTTTAAACAGAATTATTTTCTTAAAGCTCTGTTTTGATGGAATTATCTCTATTTGTTATTTTCTTTCTAGCTTAATGGATTCATGACATATATGCTCATTAAGTTTTCTTATTTCTTCTGAAACACTACACTACATTGAAAAACCATAAGCCATCACAAAAATACTGCTATCTTTCTCCTTTATATTTATTTTGTTGTTACTCTTTGTTCTTTTGACCTAGTTACCTAGTTTCATCCCTTGTTCAGCATCAAAACCCTAAATTTTCAAACTTAGCTGAGCCTAGCATATCTAGCCTAAAATCCTTTTATATTCCAGTCAATTATTTGGATGTGATCTCATAGAGAGAGCCCTCTTTGGTTTGGTAGGGCTAGCTACCAAACTAAAAGCTTTGTCTATGGTTACCTTTATTGATTCCTCTTAACCTGGGACATTGTGGGGGATAACACCACCAGTCCTAAAAAAAAAAAAATCCTCCTCATATTGTGATAGTGAATTATTTGAATGTTTCAATTTATCTTTGTTGTATGTTATTTCACAAATTTTTTTCATGTCTTCACTTCACTTATGGTTTCTTTCTTATTCTTTTTCTCCCTTTGACACTTATGAGACGAGGGTGCTTTATGCCTTTCCTTTGTAGCATTTGTGTGGTTATTTTCTCCTTCCACAATTATTAAGAAAAATTCAAAGGGTTTCCCATTCTACGCACAACTTAATGTTTGTTTATATGCTCTTACTTCAACTTGTTGATCTCAACCCTCAGTTTCTCCTTTGTTATTTTCTCTTGTAGTCTTCTCTTCGTGTATGACAACTCGTGATGGTTGTCACTCTTTCTGGTTTGCACACAACAAAAGTTGATTAGTATTGAAAGGATGAGTTTATTGGACCTCTATTGATGCCTTCAATACCATTGGCATATTTCTATTTTTTCCACAATCCATGAGACCTTTAAATAGTCATAACTTTCTTCCTTCATCATTCTCACTCACCAAAACTGCATCCACACACAAATTTTTAGTTTTAAAAATGGCAAGATTTCTATCTTATTCTCTTTTCAACAACTTCTCTTGTTGTCTTAGACCTTTAAAATGGCCTTTGAGACTCTCCCTCATCCTCATCTCTTTGTCATTTTCACCAAATAATGGTCCCTACTTAGGTCTATAGAAGTAGACATATTCTATCACCTATTTCTTCCTTGGACCTTCCATAAGTCCCTTCTCCTTATTTTCAATGAGTGGTATTTCCTCAAGTTCACAATAGCGAACTACATCTTCCTTGGCCTCAACACTTCTGACCTCTCCTTCCGCCAGCCAAGCTTTTATCAAAGGCCTTACCCTTATTTTCCCCAACTCCCTAGCCTTTGGGGATTTCTTCTTAAAATCATTCTCTCTAACACATAATTTGAACCTTCTCCTCATCTACCTCTCCCTCTCCTGTAACCACTTCAATAGTGCATTTAGTTGGGCCTTCAATTCATTCATGTCAATTTCAAACTCTTTCTAACTCAACCTTTTCATGCAATTTCTCTTGCATCGTTCTCTCCTTTAGTGTGGCTTTTACTCGAACCTTCATTATGACCAACAATGATCACCTTCTTCTTCTTCTTCTACATGGACTCCTCCATGCTCATTGTGAGCTACAAATAATCCCTATAACAAGACTCTCCTTACTTGTTACCTACAAACCTCACCTCCTCTTAGATTATGGTGTTTCTTCATGTTGACAGTGCTATACCCACCAACATGTTAAGGGATATCCCCGGTAAGATGTCCCAATTAGACCACAGACTGTTTGGTGTAGGAGTCCCAATAATGGGTCGTACAATAATTCCTTGGCCATGATTTCACATAGAGGCAAGTAAGATGTCCCTGTTGGTAGAAAGGGTGTGACAGCTGCGGCGAGTCAAGGAAGATGAATGAGAGGTTCTAAAACCTAGGCAGTGAGGTGAGTGCACCCATTGGAAACTTGTAATAGTAATTGGCTTAGAAGGGAACACACAAGAAAAGATGCATCACCGGCTAGAAAGGAAGATAGTGAGCAATCCAAAGTGATGTTCAAACCAACAGCACATCTGCAACAAGATTCATACAATTGCATACAAAATAATTCATACCAAAATGCATAAGTTAAATAACATATATTGCTATAGCAACCAGAATAGTCCAACTACAATAACAACATATGCATGAAAACGTGTTGGATCTGTTATATAAAGAAGTGTAAGTTACAATCATACAATACTTCCATGTACACCCGCTAGTTCCAATAGTGGAACGTTACAGCCACAACCGCCTACTCCTCCAAATAGATATACTAGCTCTACATAGTGACGAAGCCAAGGCACGTTACAATACTGTCCAAGCTTACTCTAATAAAGTGCTATCAAAGCTTGGCTGACCAAAAGCCATTAAAATGAGTTATGAGGGACTATTTATAGCAAAGGGTGGGGTGGCCCTTGACATTCCCCTTTGTGATAGTACATCTACCCTCATGACTCTTCATCTACTCTATGACTGTTACATCCAACTATTGACACTTGAACTTACACTTTACACAATGTTACATTATAATGATGTACCCATGTGAGACAAAATGGGTTAAGAAATCCATGCAAGACATCACCATGACTCAAACAACCCTAGGAAGTCTAACTCTTCGACATCCTCTCAATGATCAATGATAGCGTACTGATGCCAAGATTGATAGTCTGCAATGGTGTCTGTGTGCTCCAGGGTGACACCTTTCTTGAACCTGACACTTGCCTCCATAGCATCCAGGCGCACTTCTCAGGATCCTTTGTCCAAATTGTCTGAAAGCATGCGCATCATTTTCTTTAGCACAGACGGACCAACAACATATTTGTGCATGATGTCTGCACTGATGGGTAATTCTAGGCTAGTGGCTATGTGCATCAACTCGTCAAAGTATCAGTCAAGATCTAGCTGGACCTGGGCCTTTGTCTTCGGCTAGGTGAGAGTCCCAATAGATGGGATCGCATGTGTGTGCACCACAACATCCATACTCTTGAATATACATCCATGGAAAGCCTATAGACTAGTGATGAGCTATGGGAGATCTTCATAGTTCTAGATCTGACTCTAAATGTGTGCCTTCAGCTCAACCTCTCTGGGCTTCAAGAAGATACATGCTCTTCTAGCACAGCACTGCTACCATCCATTGAGATGGATGAATACTTTATGCACGGTACTAAACTTGGAATACAACACCCGCATGACTGTGTCAAGGGACAACACTTCATCTAGTATTGCCTTCTTCAATTTTGCTTGGGTGGATTCTGTAGCCAATTCTCCTCCTTGCTTGGTCGTATGTAGTTCCTTCGCCATTCGCTCGTTCTCAGCTATCAGAAAGCGAACGCTTGAGCTAGTGGCTTCGAAATAAGCTCTAGTAGTATCTTCCAATGTTGTTGGATGTTTGCGCATGTCAAACACGATCACTCGTTCCTCATACTGCATAGGAGACGTATGATCTTATGGATTTGACACTCTACAAGATTACACAACTCTATGTTGAGACTCATTGAATGAGATGTTGTGCATCTCTCCTTTTGACTGATCTTTAAGGATCTCAACATCTACTTGGTCACTTAGGACTTTCTCGTCTTCTATATGTGGTCAAGTTTGTGGGTCAACCTCTTGGTGGCGAGGCATGAGGTCAATGTTTTGCTCTAATTCCTACCACTCCATATTCGTATCCATTTGTTCAAGTGCTCGATCTATCTCCTGAGCGAAGTCCCGCTCCTAGGATGGATCACCCTGTTTGCCTAATGCCAGTTGTTCTGATGAGTCCACTACCTGTATGGTAACTATTGCATCCATCTACACAAGATGCACCCCCTACTGTACCTATTTGTTGGGCTGTTAATATGCCATTATTATTATCACTTTTGAACACTTATCCCGCCCATTTCCACTATTCTTCATCATATCATTTGTTATAATTTATCATTTAAATCCATTTTATAAATGATTTATGATCTTATGGATGAATATTATTTATTCTCCTTTATTTCTAATAAATTGATGATTATGAATGATTTTATCAATGATAGTTTCAATAAATTAGTTGTAACATTATTTACCATTTTTAACCTCCAAGATAATTTCTAGATTGAAGATTTGACCATTAAATTTGCCAACTCAGAAATTCGCTGGAATAAGGAGTGACAGTTTTGCGATTGAGATTCTGAGCAAATGGAGAAGAATCTGGAAAATCCGGAACATGGGTTTTGTCCAGAACGAACCCATTAAGATAGAACGATTTTCCCAAATTCGGCTTGTTCTGAGCGAAACACAGGGTTCTTTGAGCATGATTTTCTCAGATTTGCAATTGCGGCCATCCTCCAAATCTCAGCTGCAAAGCCAAATTCGTCTTGCTTTTGTTGAGAGATGAATGGAAATATATCTTCTTGTTGATCAATTGGTTGGAAACAATCCAATTTTGTAACACAAATCATGTTGTACTTATCTTTATTGTAACTTCTCTCTGATCTCTCTATTCAAATGAAAACAGAGATCAGAGATGGGGATGACTTCGGGATGACTTCAGGATGACTTTGGGGATGGAGAATTGAGGGTTCAGGATTGGAGATTCAAGAATGATGATGGATTATTCATGATAGGATAGGGATTGTTGCATTGCCATTGTAATTCTCAAGCTTTTGCTGTTGTAATGATTGCACCATTTGATGATTAATATATGATTTGGGAGTTGCTGCTCATTCTTCTCATCTAAAGTAGCCCAGCAGCATCCGCTGCCAGCTAAGGGCCCAACCACTGGTGGATTGTGCTGCTGCTGTATATTATATCTTTAGTTCATGCATGGTTTGCTTATCAAGCTTTATTTAGTAATCTGGTATGTTTTGTTATTTTACATCACGGTTCTGTTATATTTGATTTATATCCAACTGATCAATATCATTCTCTATGACAGGAATGTAGTATTGATTCATCTTGACTTGGTAACGCATTGTTGTTCTTTTAATCATTGATATAACGTTGCTGATCCTTACAGAATGTTATTGATGTTCAATTACAGCGTAACCGTGTTGTGACCTTCATAAATTGGTATTCCTGAATTCATCTTAGAGATTATATTTCCTGGCGATTGTTGAATCTATTGAGGTTGCTGTTCCATTACAAAATACAGTCGTATTCTTTATAACTAAGACTGATAATTGGATTACCATATCAGATTACTATTAAGGTGTGTCGTGTGTATTTATATTTGACTTTCCATCATTGTTTCATATTCCATCATTAATCAATGTTGTTATATTTCCTTGTGTTGTTCGATTTATTCTTAGAGTAAAGATTGCTATTAATTTGGCTTTGTTGTTGTTCATTTCCTTCAATTAAAGTTTGTTGTTCAGATTCCTTTAATTCTAGTTTGTTGTTCCATTTACGGCCGTTCCATTTTAGACTTGTTGTTCCATTTCCTATTTGTTGTTCCATTTTACTTTATGTCGTTCCATTTACTTGCATTTGCTTCTTTGGTGTGAGAGAAGGTCTAAGGCTGTAGTGAGCCTCAGCAATCGCTCCCTAGCTCCCAGACCTATGGTCCATGCTCTAATTTCCTTTCCATCAGTTTCTAGAGGGATGGGTTATCGCTTCCGCACCCTTGACTGATAAGCTGCCTTGTGTGATTTTATCCTTTTGAAGTAATGGTTTAGAATTCATTTACTTTTGTATTTTAAGCACTATACTGCAAAAAATTACTCTTGAGTAAATAGCCGCCTCAAACTGAGTACACTCTTGAAACAAAAATTCGTCCCTGGGTTAACAATGAATGTGAGGTAATTAGGAGTTACAAAGACACCTTTTTATCGCTCCACACTATTCTTGTTGCACTTCCTTCTCCTGTCTTTATAGCTCCTGTTTCTTACGGAGTTGCTCCTTCAACTCATGCAACTCCTTCTCCATTTCCTCCATTCTTCAATTATCTCTCTGCATTTTTTCATTTTTCTTATCGCGTTTTTGCCTCTTTGCCTCTATAACCATAGTTGCTTTCTCCACAAGTGTATTTAATCGGAACTTGCAGATTTTCTCTTCCTCCGTGCAATCGACAATCTTCTTCTTGCCCTTGTCGTGCACTGGTATGTTCAACTCTACTACTCCTAATACTTCTATTTCTCTCCAGGATGGTGCTTCACATTGCTCTACTAACCATTCCACAGTGAAGCCGACTGGTTCATTGAGTTTGGAGGAGTTATAACAAAATCTCCATCGGGCCTCCTCTATCCAATGACATGCCCTGTGGATCCAATTGAACTGTACTCTCATGCAGTGATCTTTAATGAGACAATGTGGGTCATACGGATTATAACTTTAGAGGTCGAATGGATACTTATTCATCTGTTCTGCTTCGACATCTGCATGCTTGAAACTACAGATCTTATATAACCCAATGCAAAGCGGAAGAGTAGACCAAGGTGCCTTCTTCTTTCGGTGCAGCCTAGCTCTCAATCCTACTGAGATGTGATAAGCTACATCTTGCATGATGAGTATGTCCAAGGAAAACTTCAGTAGAACATGTGGAGGCTTCTCCGTGTTGTACATCCGTATGAAGGTGTTGGAGAGCGAGGGATACCAATTAGATATTTATATCAGTGCCTTCGTTGTTGCCTTTGACATGCAGGGTGGTTCCTATTCGAATATCATCTTATAAACCAGGGTGACAAAATGATCGAACAACTGTGTGATAACTCCTTTGAAGCTACATTTAGACAACATCTTACAGTAAGTGTTCACAGTAGTCTTCACTGGTGTCCATGCCTACTTCAATCTCGGGAACTCCTGTTGGGCGCATATTGCATCCAAGATGTAGGTAGACCTGTAGATACTTAGTTGCATACCTTTGGGTGACTTTTAAGCCCTTGTTACCTATTCCATCAGCTGATCAGCCAACATGTTGGACCAGTTACATACTTTGCCCTCTCTAGCCAATTTGTTGGGTTGTGTTATATTCTTTCCACGACTAACCTACGTAGTGAACCGGGGGGTTAGAGGGGGGGTGAAGCCCCCCCTTCGCCGCGCCGATTGCGCAACGGGGGGGTCACAGGGGGGGCGGGTAGCCCCCCTCTACGGGGTTCGGGGCAGCACCCCGAGAAAAAAAAAATTTGGACCCTATATTAGGTTGGGCGAACCTACCTATGGTTTTCGGTCCATAGTTTTTGACCCGATGGTTTTCGGTCCATGGTATTGGATGCTTCGGCATGTATAAATATGTATTGTAACATTGAAAGGAATATAATGAAAAATCAAGCTGGTAGTCTCGGTTTTTGAGATCCAGTGGGAAATCTCTGTGTATATGTGTTTTATGGGTTATGCTCTCGCATTTTTATTTTCTTGTGATTTAGAATTCGTATGCAGGTAATTTCTGTACGGGGTTAAAACCTACATCTGGAAGGAATCTTGAGGTAGCAAGTTCGCTCTTTTAAGGTTCATGTATCCCATACCTTAAGGAGCTAACCCCTTGATGTGAGGAGCTTATCCCCTTGAAGGAGGACTCTATCCCTTCATAGGTGGACCTGTAACCTCCTCCTCTACACTATAAAAAGAAGCATTGGGCTGGTTACTTGGAAGGTTAGAAGCTGAATATTTTTGAGGTGAAATGCTGCTGGAACTTAGTCTTCTTTAGTTGAGTTTTTATGAGGAAAGATTACATACCTCTAAGATCTCATTTGGAAGAGTGCAAGGCTTGTCAAAGTAAAAGAAATTCATGTTTCGGACCCCAGGAAGAGTTTGTTCAACATCAAGGCTGAAAAGGTTGTAAGGTTCTTCTACTTCAAAGTTAATACAAATAAATTTGTTTTTCTCAATAAGTTGTTGGTTCATGGTTTATTTTAAGGATTCCTTGATCACCATAATAGACATGATTTATGATATTTGCTATGCAGGTGCTATTTAATGTTTGCTTGTTTGTGATTGTAGGTCCTCAAAGGTAACTCTTTTGAACGATTGGAGGGTAACTCTTTCGAACAATTAAAGGATGACTACTACGAACAAGCATTGGATCTAAGGTAGGATCTTAACACCTTTGTAGCATTTACTTATAAATCACATATGTCTAGAGAAAGATAGGTTTGTTTGTCTCTTTGTTGTTAGACTATCTTCTGATACTAGGGAGATCGGCCTTGTCCATAAGATCGATTTATCCGGCCAATAGTATTTGGTCCAAGGTATTGGTCCTAAGTAGTTTTGGTCCAAGGTATTGAGAAAAGCCTAAGAGTATATAAGGAGGAGAAGATCATTAGGCCAGGTGTGCAAGTTGAACATCTTATGAAGTATACAGGTTAAGGATGAACCTTAGCGATTGATGAGGGATAATATCTAATGATGGATTGGGATCTTAAGGCTTGAAATGAATTATCATTATGTGGTTTGATCATGTATAGTATATATCTGAATACTGACGCATGTTTTATTTTGTAAATGTTATGATCTGGGCATGACTGAAGTCTGGAATAGCTGCAAAGTTATGAGTTAATATTTGCATATATGTACGCTGGTTGGCTTTGATAAAAGCGTGTATACATGCTGGTTCAACACATCTAAGTAGCGTATACATTATGAAATATGATATTTTAAGTTGCAGTTGGATTTTGGTTGTTGTTGCAGAGTTTTGGGTTCTGCTCTGTGTTCTGGTGACTGTGTTTTGATGACAATATTTTGAATGTTCAGATTGATTGATTGTGATTTGTTTCAGTGACGATGGGATTTCAATGATTCAGTTGTGGGTGATTCAGAGATTGATTATTGAGTTTCAGTGATTGGTTGATGCAGATGTATTTGATAATTGTATTACAGTGGTAATTGATGTGTTGATGGGACCAGTATGAAAATTGGATGAAACATGGCCTTCAAATTGTGGTGTTGTGTTCTAGGAGTATCCAGTCTGAAAATTTATGAAATGTGGTCCTTGGAGAAAGAAAGAAGGTCGTAGCCTTCTGTAGGTCGGCACTATGTACTAGTAAACATATCGGCTAGTACAAGAGCTAGGGGGTTGTAGCTCCCTTCCAGAAGAAGCTAGAGAATGAGAGAAGGTTGTAACCTTCTGCAGGTGGGTTCCTGCGTACTGGTATGAATCTGCACCAGTACAAGATTGTAAACAGGTTTTTCTTATATTAAAAGAAGACAACACTAGGTGGTTTTTGTCCCGCATTGGGTTTCCACCTTAATCTTGGTGTTCATGTGTGTTTCTTATGTGTGATGGTTTGTTTTGATATTACTGCACATGGTTACTATTTATATGGTTAATGAAGTACTGATGTACTAATTAAAGATCAACATACGATGAATTAATTGAATCATAAGTTTGTTGGATATACGTTGGTTGCCTTAAATACAGTTGCATGTACACACGAGTTACCTTCATTAAAGTAGCGTATATAAATTTGAGTATGAAAGGAAAAAGATTATTGATTTGACTAATACTGATTCACCCCCCCTCTCATTATTATTTCCAACAACTGGTATCAGAACAGGTCCTTCAGAAGAAGCTTGATTGCTTGAAGGAGGATCCATCAAGATGAATAATCACGAAAGCATGGGATCCATCAGACTACCAATCTTTGATGGGAGCAACTTTATTTATTGGAAAATAAGAACCACGACCTATCTACAATCTATTGGAACAAATGTCTAGGAAATTGTGGAAGGAGGATATAACTTTCCAATAGCAATTCCTATAGACACGGCAGGTAAAAAGCAATATGAAACCAATGTCAAAGTTGTCAATATTTTATTGGGAAGTTTGTCATAATCAGAGTTTGTCAAATTCATGCAGCTCAAATCAGCCGAAGAGATATGGGACAAAATCATTCAGAGCTACAAAGGAGTCTCTCAAGTAAAACGTGCTAAGCTTCAAACTCTCATAATTCAGTATGAAACTCTTAAGATGCATAGTAATGAGAGTATAGCTAGTTACTTCTTACGTATAGATGAGGTGGTTAATTTTATGAAGAACCTGGGTGAAGAGATAAAGGAAGTCACTCTAGTTGAGAAAATTTTGAGATCTTTGTCTGCTAAATTTGAGTCAAAAGTGTCTGCCATAGAAGAAAAACAAGATCTTCAAAATATCACTGTGATGCAACTTCACGGAATCCTAACTGCTTTTGAAATGAGAAAAGGAGGTCTATCAGATATGAGAGAAGCCACATTTAAAGCATCAACAAAGGGAAAAGAAAAAGAAAAACACAATGAATCAAGACACATTTCAGAAGAAGAAGATGAGGTAAATTTTGTCAAGAAGCTTCAACGGGGTTCTGGAAGGTTCAAAGGTAAGCTACCTTTCAAATGCTTTTCTTGTGGTAGAGCTGTTCATTACACTGCTAGACACCCTCATGTCAAAGGAAAGATGTTTGCAGAGGGTAATAGAAGTTATTATACTCATGATGATAGTGATGGCTTGTCCAATAGTGATGAAGATGATCAAGAAATTAAACTACTCGTGACATATGAAAATAATGCCTTAGAAAAGAAAGATATCCTTAAAGAAATCAGTCAACTTAAAATCAGTTTGGCAAAAAAGGATACAGACATAAACATAGTGACACATCAACTCACTAAAAAAGACAAACAAAATGAAGCATTAGAATGTGAAGTAGTAAGTCTAAGAAAAGAACTTGAAAAGACAAAGACTCTGAATCTTAGATTTGCTAAAGGATCAGAAACGTTAGAGGAAATCATCAAAGTTCAGTGTTCGCCCATTATAAACACTGGTCTTGGTTTTCATGAAGGTGAATCTAGCTCACAAGATGAGGTAAGGAACTCCAATGAAAAATCTGAAATGCTCAACAAGGAGATAAAAAGTCAACCCCATCAACAACCAAGGAAAGAAAATCTTTTACTCCTATCTGTTGAAGTGATAGTTGATTATTCCCTTCGATGAATAATGTTGAATGTTTTATATGTCATAATTTTGGACATGTTGCAGCCATATGCAGAAGTCGAATGGTTCAATACCATCACACAGAAAGATCACCAGGTTCCAAGTACTTTAAGGGATATTGTTTTGATTGCAATATGTTTGGTCACAAAGCTATTGATTGCAATAGAAGGAATATGAAACATGTAAGATGTTATGCGTGTAACAAGTTTGGACATAAAGTAAAGGAATTCAGGAGCAAATTTCAGACACCATACCAAAAGAACCATATATCATAATAATCCAAGGTATTGAAGAAGACAGAATTGTTGTTAGAAAGATGTGGCATATCTCAGTTTACAGACATAATAGACCGAGGGGAAGTTGAAAGTGTAAAACTTCAGTATTCCAATTTTCATACGCGGCTATTATGAAAAGAAGTTGTGTATATACATGAGTTAGAAGCACAATCGTGTATATGGTGTTTTTAAGAAAAAGTAGTAGGACAGACTCGGGAAAAGGAGTCTGATATGGTTTAGTCACTTATCTGCTCTGTTTGATCATGGTTACAATCTGTTGATGATATGTGAAAATTTGTTGGTGCTCATAAGATGTTAAAAAGTTGATGTATATCTTATTAATGATGATGCCTTGATGACTCTCACTGATATTTGCAATGAGCAGATCTGACAATGAACAGTTGGCACAGGTTCAGGGGGAGCATATGCTTCTAATAATGCATTGTAAGCATTATGTTAGAAGATCTTGGTACTTGAAGATGCTTATATTGCTTGATCCACATAGTTGTTTTGATTCAGATGATTCTTTTGATGATGTAGACATACATGTTGTTGATCTTGATATTGTTGACAGATGCTAATGGTGCAGATCATATATGGCAGTTGCTAATGATTATCATGGTCTTGTTTAGATCACTGGTCCTTGATGTCATGTATATCATTTGATGTAAAGGTCATGAAAAGACCTAATTTGTAACCCCACTATGCATGGGAAGGATGATGTAATAATTTCTATTTCAGTCATGTATAAACAATTGGTGTATCCCCACTTGGTTGGGAGATTGATGTATGTATGAGTCATTAGTGATAGGAAGATCATACTCACTTAGTTGAGTTATAGAGTCATGTTATTCTTTTGAAAAATATTTTTCCAGACTCTGTGTATGCTCAGGGGGAGCATGGACGGTCTAGTGCATCTCAGCATGTACAAAGGGGGAGCTCAATCAAAGAATTCAGCATGCACTCGGGGGGGCATGGACAACATAATGTATATCAAAGGGGGAGAATATCTTGGTCCGTCGTTTGCCCTTGATGTCAAAGGGGGAAAGTGTCTTGGTGTTATTTTTTCATCAAGTCCAAAGGGGGAGATTGTTGGCATTATGATACAGGTGTTGTCCTTGATGGCAACTCACTCAGATAACAATTCACAGCGCAGTAGGTTAACAACAAAGGATTACAGATCATACTCCAAAGAATGAAGAAAGACATGTATAAGCAGGTTCACTTTGTCCAAGTAGCGTATACACGCGGGTTAACAAAACAAAAGGCGCGTATAACGTATACACGCACTTTCATAGGAGGAAAAGCATGTACATGTTGGAAAACCAAGTTTTTGGTCCGAGGTATTTGATCCAAGGTATTGGTCCAAGGTATTTGGTCTGAGGTGTTTGGTCCAAGGTATTGACCCTAGGTATTTGGTCCAAGGTATTGGTCCTAAGTAGTTTTGGTCCAAGGTATTGAGAAAGGCCTAAGAGTATATAAGGAGGAGAATATCATTAGGCCAGGTGTGCAAGTTGAACATCTTATGAAGTATACAGTTTATGGGCTTATGGTGCTTTGCTTGATTTGAACTAAGGATGAATCTTAGCGGTTGATGAGGGATAAAATCTAATGATGGATCGGGATCTTAAGGCTTGAAATGAATTATCATTATGTGGTTTGATCATGTATAGTCTAGACTTGAATACTGACACATGTTTTATTCTGTAAATGTTATGATCTGGGTATGACTGAAGTCTAGAATAGTTGCAAAGTTATGAGTTAATATTTGCAAATATGTACATTGGTTGGCTTTGATAAAAGCATGTATACACGCTGGTTCAACACATCTAAGTAGCATATACATTATGAAATATGATATTTGAAGTTGCAGTCGGATCTGGCTGTTGTTGCAGAGTTCTAGGTTATGCTCTGTGTTCTGGTGACTATGTTTTGATGACAGTATTCTCAATGTTCAAATTGATTGATTGTGATTTGCTTCAGTGACGATAGGCTTTCAGTGATTCAGTTGTGGGTGATTCAGAGATTGATGATTGAGTTTCAGTGATTGGTTGATGCAGATGTATTTGATAATTGTATTGCAGTGGTAATTGATATGTTCATGGGTCCAGTATGAAAATTGGATGAAATGTGGCCTTCAGATTGTGGTGTTGTGTTCCAGGAGTATCCAGTCTGAAAATTTATGAAACGTGGTCCCTGGAGAAAGAAAGAAGGTCGTAGCCTTCTGTAGGTCGACGCCTATGTACTAGTAAACATATTGACTAGTACAAGAGCTAGGGGGTTGTAGCTCTCTTCCAGAAGAAGCTGGAGAACGAGAGAAGGTTGTAACCTTTTGCAAGTGGGTTCTTGCATACTGGTATGAGTCTGCACCAGTACAAGATTGTAAACAGGTTTTGCTTATATTAAAAGAAGACAGCAGCAGGTGGTTTTTGTCCCACATTAAGTTTCCACCTTAAATCTTGTTGTGCATGTGTGTTTCTTATGTGTGATGGTTTTTTTTGATATTACTGCACATGGTTACTGTTTTTACGGTTAATGAAGTATTGATGCACTGATTAAAGATCAACATATGATGAATTAACTTAATCATAAGTTTGTTGGATATACGTTGGTTGCCTTAAATACAGTTGCGCGTACACGTGAGTTACCTTCATTAAAGTAGCGTATATAAATTTGAGTGTGAAAGGAAAAAGATTATTGAGTTGACTAATACTGATTCACCCCCCCTCTCAGTATTATTTCCAACAAGAACTTCTTCATAATGCTTTCAACAATGCTTAAATATCCTCCATTTCAATGCTTCAAAACAGACTCCAAATAGTCATACACCAAATGTCCAAGTCCAATTTTTTTATGTTTCTATACCGTATTTTGTTGTCTCCACAGTCAGAATTAAGAGGTCGTCATAGTTCGAATCAAGAGAAAATGCCACTGAAATTGTCATTCTCGCTATCTTTCTTCAAATCAGGATTCCTTTGTATCTTTGTGCTTCTCCTTAAGTTGTTGAGCTATATTCGACAGCACAACATTCTCCCATTTTTTTTAATATCTAATCCATGATTGTCTTTTAAATTGTTTCTACTGGTTGACAACTTTTTGCAATGCTTCAATTATGTTAGATTCTTCCAACTACTTTTGCTTCAAGCTTCATTCCCAGATGTGTTTGTTTGTTTGAAGGTTGCCTCTATTACTGTCCTTGATTTGCCTATTCTCACATCATATCCCTAAGTCGAGACATTCAACTTCTGTAAGACCAACAACATAGTTATTTGCCGTGTTTCTCTAGCAATGGATGGTATTTTCTTCTGCTCCAATTTCTGCTTAGTGATCAAGTGGAAAACATCTTCAACAACAATCCAAAGAATGGTTACAAGATCATGTTCTTCAATGTAGTGCTCCTGAGAAATGATCTTTATCAAAGAAAGATTGTTAATATAGCTCATCAAGGATTTCATAAGGACCCTTTCACGAATAGCTTCTGCAATAATGGTCAAGAATCACAAGCTCCTCCTAACTATATGCATCATCTCTTTTGGTAGAGTCTTCCCATCAAATGCTTAGATTGTTGAAGATCAAGTCAATAACTTTTGTTGTTGGTTGGAGAGTTCAAGGGACTTTCGGATTGTATTTTCTTCCTTCTCCATACTTGTGTAACTTTCTTATCTAGCATAGTTCTAGCTTGAGAACATGTCCAAATCAAGTTACAATTATGTGCCATATGACCAATGTTATGACACTTGAAGCATTCTATGTTGTTCATGAATAAGAATTCATGACTTCTTCTTGCGAAATTGCTTCTCGGAGATTGACAGGGATCATTATAAGCCCTACAATCTTTTGCCATGTGTCCAAAGTTTGTACAAGAATAACAATAACCAAGAAATAAACTTCGGTACTTGGGAGATGGAGGTTTTCTTTATGTACTTCTGAAGCCTTTCTGCCTTGGGATTCCTTGATAATATTCATCGCCTTTTGTATTCTTGACATCATTTGCAAGTCTTCTTGGAGCGGGATTTCTTCCATTGTTGCCTGGACTCTTCTCCTTGCTTTTGTTGGAACTGGGAGCATTATTATTTCCATTAGGCTTCCTCGTGTCCTTGTTGTTTGAAGTATGGACACCCTTGCTTGAGGATTCACCTTCATAGCCAAGACCTAATTTATCAAATGGAGATCTTTGATGGCTGATCATGTCATACAAGGCTTGAGAGCTCTTCAAGATTTTGTCCATCCCTTCAAACTTTTTCCTGAGGGAGACAATCTCTTCTTCCAATCTTTTGCAATCATTATTCTTCTTAGCAAGTTGTTTCTCAGTCTCTTCCTTAATACGCATTGCTTCATTTGCTTCTAATTTAAGGGAGATGATATCTGACTTCATTTTGAAGATTCCTTCATTTTCCTTTGCTAGACTGATCTCCATTTCTTCCTTGATCTTTGTAGCTTTACATGTTTTAGCCTTAAGAAGGTTGATGTCAGATTTTAATTTGAAGATTTCTCCATCCTTTGCTTAATTAACATATCATGGTGTTTCTCTCCTTTTCTGCTTCATCAACCTGTCCTTCTATGTTGGCAATGCTTCCATTGTCTTCTCAGCTCCTTGTGCTTGTTTCCTTGCTTCTTCTAGTTGTGATCTAAGGGAGGAGACATCTCCCTTGTATTGACCAATCTATGCTTCAAGTTTGTTCAAGCTTTGGTGCCTTTGTTCAAGGTATCTTCCCGTTTCTTTGCTTTATCCAATTGATTTGTCATGGATATTGTTAGCGTTTGAGATTTCACCTAGGCTGAGATAGACAAACCTCAAAGCTACATCAAACCATTTCACCTCGTAGCTAGCCCTACAAGGTATGAGAAGGCTCTCTCGGGTCAAAACTCGATGGATTTTGTCAATAGGATGAGTTGACCAATTAGGAACAAGGATTTTAGGCTAGTAAACTGATATGGGGGATTGTTTTAGAGTTTTTGGGTTTTTTGGTGGCAATTGGAGGGAGTGCAATTCAGGGTGCGGGGATTGAGCTCAGTTTTTGCAGGTGATTCCTTGGGGCAAGGTAGGAATCTATGCTGATGCCTTTAGTTGAAAGAGATGATCAAGGAAGAAAGGAGAAAAGCTAAAGAGGGCAAACAATGGATTTGAATCCTCTCTAGACGGTGGAAAACATAAAATTTAAACAAAATTGAAAGCTGAGCATGGCATGCATGAATTCAAACTTTATCACTTCTTTTGTTTAAACAGCAGCAAGAGATTAAGGAATGAAACACATAAACACACTTACAATAACAGTAGGAAGCACACCATCAACATAATAATCCACAAGAATCCACAATGAAGTCTGCAAAACCCTGGCTTTCCTTTCCTCAAATTGCCGAAAAATACAAGTCAATAATACAATAGCACTTCTCCCTCTAGAGTCCAACCCACAAAATGAGAAAGAGAGTGCATGAT
>APFE030905193.1:4734-54144 GCA_000404065.3 Pinus taeda
CGGGAACTGATATGGTTATTTTTCAACTAGGGGAGGGATATTACATAAGGGATTTTTACTTAATATTAATACGGGGACGGGAAACATAGGGAGCTACATAATAATGTTAGTGGTTAATGTGGAGATGGTAAGAAAGCGCTAAGTTTTGGAGAACTTAGGCTGTTACAGGAGGTAGGACCATACTTCGGGAGAAGATATGGAAAAACTTTGAGTAAAGCAGATCTTTACTCAACCGGAGTGATGAAGATGATGAACTTAAGATGTGTCAAGCAGATCTTGACCTCTTTTGGGGATGTTAGTTAAAGATCGGGGAAAACAGAGAAGGGGAGTTAGTTATACCTCATTTGAGCCTTTTTGCTTACAAATCTTTGCTGATTATGTTCTGCATGATATGATACCTGCAAACTTGGAACTTGTCAGCAATTCAACAGCCTCAGAACTACCTACCCAGCCTACTTCCTAGCATTTTTTCTTCTTTTGCTTGGGGGTGCACTTAGACTTGCAAATCCATCATACATTTTTCTTTTGATGTTTCCTATCTACATACTACCCTTATTTCTTCCAGAGCCTAGATTAAACTGTTGGACTCTTCTATTTCTCTACCTATCTAAGAGTCTGCCAAGATTAAACTGTTTGGACAGACTTACAATCTCTATATTCTAAAACAAGAAATCTAAACCTAGGGAGACCAAGATTAAACTGTTTGGACCTCCCTTTAACTAAAAGTAGTGATACCAGGAAAAATTTACAAAATTTGAAGGCAATTGAATGAACTTGAAGTAGCCTTCTTCATTTGGAGACTGTTTGAGCAAATATGGAGCGTTGCAGCAAGAAAAGTACAACATATTTGGCCTGTGAAATGCCAATCATGAAACATAAATACCTACTGCAGCAGGAGCTAACAGTTTCTTTGTAACATAGATTGTAAAGGAAGATGAAATTATTAAATGGGATGAGTTAAAGGGATAGAATAAACCGTAAACTAGTAAAAGTCTCTAGGTGGAAGTAGAAAACCTGATTAAAGATAGGTTGGAGACAATATCTCTAGAATCCATGTTGCCTAAAGCATGGAGACATTGATCTATAGAATCCCTCTTGCTTAAAGGGTGGTGACATTGACCTCTAGAGCCCCTTTCTGATTAAAAGGTGGAGACATTGATCTCAGGAGTCCCTTACTAGTTAATGGGTGGAGATAGATATCCCTGGAGTCCTTATACTAACTAGTGCGTGGAGATAGACATATTTGGAATCCCTAAACTAAGTAGTCGGTGGAGATAGACATCTTTGGGATCCATAAACTAGCTAGTGGGTGGAGATAGACCCCTCTGGAATTCGATACCTATTGGTGGGTGGAGATACAAATCTCTGAAGTCTCGCACAAACTCCAGGGTGGAGGAAGCTTACCTTTGGAATCCCTTGAAGCTTGGGAATTGGGATAGTCTTCATAAGCTAGGGGGTGATAACTACGTTGGTAGTATGTCAATGGTTGGGGGGGGGGAATAAATGATTATACCCCAATTCCTATCCTAGTTCCAACTAAGTTGAGTACCTTGCTAAATATGATATTCCATTATATCCATACTTTCTATGTGTGTAACATTCTATATTGCATGATAGAATGGACTGCAGAAAGGTTATCATTATAGTATTAAGTGTGGTTTGGAAATTAGATTATTGTGCATGTCAGTGCAAAAGTTAATAAGAATAACCATATGAAATATAAAATTCTTGTGCAATACTCATAAAACCTTGGTTTCCCTAAGGTTGGGGTTATGGGGGTTGTAGGAATGATTTGGTACCTTAAGGGATTGTTGCATAACATTGCATTGCTTTCATATTTAAATATTAAATCTTGAGTAGATTTAATACATTAAGTATTTGGAGTTTTTGATAACCCTATGGTCCTTTCTCATGCCACCTCATATAATGGTTTAGTTTATTACTCCTTTGTGACTCACATTTTTATGTGCATAAATTCAGTTGATGACATTCACACCTCAACACGGTTGGGTAAACAAGGGTAAGACAACATTGTAGGTTGTCTCTTCTTTTAACCACATCAACATACCATCTCCTTGAATGTGTCTCAAAGAAATTACAATATCATGTGTATTTGTGTGAGTTATTTATTTCCTTATTTTTCTCCAATTTCTTAATGCATAAATTCTTCCTTTATGCCAAGAATTTGTTAGCCAAATGGTGCCCACACTAGATCTCTTCAAACTTATTGAATTCAGTGGAATTAATGTGAAACAAAAGTCAATTGAGGAAGATAACATTAATTCCCCATTTATTAGCCAAGGGTATTCCATATAGGAAAGGATGTATGGGAAGAATTGATAATGGATAAGTTTTGGTCACACGATGCTTACCTTGAAAATATTTGAATTTCACATGTAACATTTTGCTAACTTGTACTAAATTGAATGCCAACCGATGTTGTAGGTTGAATGATAGTAAGGGTAATAGTATAAGTTTTCAGAAGGATAATTTGGACAGTGGTTGTGCCTTCATCGATTAATCTAATCTCAGTGATTTTGCATGATTTCATGATGACTTTCCATCTCAAATAAACATGAATTTTTCATATGGTGTATCTATTACCCATCCATACTTTCTTAGTCTATAAAAGGATGAGGAGGGGAACATTATTAAACAGTCTGGAAAAGAGTTCCAATATATGTGTTTCCTTGACAACGAGTGTAGGAAACATGTATATTAGTTGTTGTAATGTTGTTTTCTGAATAATAATGAATTGATACGATTGTAATAGGCTAGAGTAACGTAAGTATTACAAAGCTATTAGAGGAATAAATTGAAACAAGCCTAGAGTTTATGCACTTGGTCACTAATTTGAAAAATGCCATGTTAATTAATCTGTAGAATACACCAGTCCCAAAAATAATTGCGTTGACATGATAGGATTTCAACCATGTTTTGTGGATAAGTTGAGAATTTTACATTACCACAAGGTTGTGTAGCAGAGCTCGGTTGAGATATATTAGTGTGAAGCTTTATTAACTACTAGGCTACAATCCTGCAAGGATTAGATTCATGGCATACTATAGAAGAAATCATGAAACCATATTCATGATGATCTTGTTAAGTTTTGGAAGACATGTTGTAAACATATACAATTCTTAGTTATCTCCAACCAGTTTTCATGGAAGGAACCATAGATTAGCCAATCCTTGATTCCCCTATATGTTCTATATTTCAATTGTGTTTGTGTTATTCAAGTGGAATAAATATCACCTACATGCTAGTATTTTATGGAACCGACACATAATAATAATAATAATAATAATAATAATAATAATAATAATAATAATAATAACAACAGTAGTAGTAGTAGTTGTTGTTGTTGTCTATAATTATCCAGAATTGTAAAGGGCGGGTTTGCTACACTTCATCTTCACTGTAAGTTCTTCAAATATATCAGGTCTACCTACTCTTGAAAAATTAGTGAGGAATTTTTCATAATCAAAACGAAGAGCCTTCGTACCATTGTCAATCATGCATTCTATATAGGCACAAGCCTCCTCAGATCTTCCTTCCCTAATCAGCCCTCCAATGAACACAGTGTAAGAATTAACATGAGGGCAACAATTTTTCCGAGCCGTTTGATCCCATATAATGAAACCCATCTCAAGGTCTCTTGCATGGAAATACAATGTCATCATTGTGTTGTAGGTGTGAATGGTAGGTTGAAACCCACATTGGCTCATTTCCTCAAAATATTTAGTGGCTTCACCCGGTTTGTGCAAAACCATCATCCCTTTGATTAGAACATTGTAATTCTGACAGTCATGATGAATCCCTTTCTCTTTCATTTCCTGCAACAACCCATAAGCCTTATCCAACTTCTTCTCCTTGTCATAACCATTTCCCAAACAGGTGTAAGCAACAACATCAAGTGGGGAGCCATATTTAAAATACAACCAACTCTACAATTAGTAACATATTTCAACACCGATATGTTACAAGCATATACACAATAAAAAAATCATTAAATACCAGTCAATCTATGTGAAACATGTGCTAAACCATAAGATAGTTAAATTTGTTTACAAATATATCAAATGACATACAAAAAAACATGTTAGAAGTATGTTAAGTTTCTATTAGAAGCACTTGGTGTTACAATTTTACAGATTTTATTTAAGACACTTTCACCTGTTGAAAATATATGTTATTAGTCTTGCTAATAGCTTACCTTCAGAAAATATACTATAATGTTCAATTTCACAATTGAGGGCACTGTTGTCTGATATCATATCTAGTTTTCTTTCAGAAATGTAGTATTATTAGTCATCGAAGTTGTTGACATTGACCATGGTTATATCGCAAGTGCTTTGTTACAATAAAGAAAAAAGTTTCGCCACAAGGATGTACTCTTCTAGATTATTTCCTCAGAAACTTGAAATTCCATTCCCACATTGGAAGGGATGTAATGTGAAATGATAAGTTATTTCCTATTGTGTTTCTTGGTTGTACTTAAATTTTTTAACTACATTAAACATCTTATGCAAATAAATTTTGAATCAATTATTTTCTCAATATATTTTTAGGATTATTAGCTGACAATTTGAATTTAGGGTAAAAAATTTGCCAACGTCTGTAGCGAACCTCTTGTGAGGCTGCAAGGTTTTGTGGCATATCTCACAAAAGCTAATTCATAAATGGTTTAGTTAATTGATTTTAACAAAAAATATTGTCAAGATTATCAAATATCATTACATAACACCCATTTTCATTTTTTGTAAGTGCTAATTTAGTTTAAAATACCAAGTAGGAATAGTGGTACACATTATTTGTATCATTGTTGTAGAGGTACATTCACAGACCCAACAAAATAGTGGTAACCTATGTATTATGTTCCATCAAGTGACCTTTCTCAACCAACAAAATTTATTAATGTTATGTGCTTTCTTGTTCATCGCACATCAAAAGAGTAAAAGGAAAATGGGTGTTATCATATATAATATTATTTTTCAAAATTTGAGCTACCAAAGTTTAGGGCTCAAGCATAACTCCATGCTTATTAGGCACCCATGTTCTCACTGCCATGGGATATCTACAAATTTTGATATCCATTTGTAGGTTATCACACCCAGAAAATTATCCAAAATATACATCTCAAGGAGGAAGTGAAATTTTTGCCTAGTTCTTGATCTATGAATTGCATCGCTTGTGTAGAAGGGCATGCTGATCTTTATGTACTATTCCAACTTTATTGGCCAGCTAAACTACTTTTGAAAAATTTCCAATATTTAGCCAAAGTTGTAGCCTAATTCAATAGATTTTAATTTTGTTTTGAGTTGGACTCAAACATAAGTGTTATTATTAGGAACACATGCTCTTGCCATGGATTGAGAGGTCCACCACCAGCTACTTACAAATTTTCAATCATCATGGTTTCTACTCTCACAACTAAATAAGAAATTAGTTCAAACTGGTCTTTACAGGCATATCCATTTAGAAATTGACTGCATTTAACCCCTTGGACCCTCAACTTAAGTTTATTCCTTCTTGGAGCCATCTTTTTATTCTTCCATGCGAAGACAATGAAATTAGTCCCTCCAAGGCCATAGAACAATAATTACATAATCGATTTTTGTAAAGCAATAAGTTTATAGTAAGAAACAATGAGGCACTAATCACAACAAATATACATATTATGGATTGGTAAATCTAACAAAAGAGATCACCAATAATCAAGTAATGAAATTTAAAGCTTGAAATTAAAAATTTAGAATCCCATGGGCGAATGATAAAGAGAACATAAAAATAACACTAAAAATAGAAATAAGAGGTCTCAATACCCTAATGATGATAATCTAACAATATTTTTTTTTTAATGTTTTTTGTCTGTCATGGCATCGTCGTAGCGATCTTTGACATGTGCAGAGACCAAGGGGGCTTCCTCTTCATTTCCACCTTCACCGGTAGTCTCCCACCCATCAACCTCCAGGTCCGCAATCCAAATGACCCTCTTCTTATGCTCCTTTCTTGAGCTCTCTTGACACCCCCTTATATTGTATGTTTTCTGAATTTTTTAAGCCCTATGAATTTTCTCTGCAGACACTCTATTTCATGGGGCTTCTCCAATTTGCAACATCTTTGCTGGTGGGATCTATGGTCACCATTTCGTGTAAGTGCAGAAAACTAGAATCGATGGAAAATGGATCACAAATTTAGTAGGAAATAAATGATGACAAGATGTATGTTCTCGATCTCTGCTTTGGATGCATTTTAAAATGAAAGTATGACCATCATAGCTACCATTTCCAAAGCTATAACCATATATGTGTGAACCAAGATCACCATTTTGACAAGAATTGAGTAATGATGTGCCAATGAAAACCCTTTTCCCTAGGGTGTGAATAGAATATATTTCCATAAGAAGATATAAATAGTTCTACATTAAACTAGAGGTATTTATGAGTTTCATATAAGTTATCAGAAACAATTCATGGTAAAAAATCCAAATTCATTATAAACTAACTATTTTTTATAGTTAGAATAAATCTCCTAAAGGGAGAAGTATGGTGTGTTGAGAAAATCATAAATGAATAACCAGTATCATTGTATAAGCGTAATTGGAACCAAGAACAAGTAGGAATCCTGTGCACATGATGTGGAGTAATATTCTCTATTATAGGGTATGGAAAAAAAGTGTATTTTTGAGGTACAATACATTTGGGCACGTAATTCATCTTTAAGAATTGTCAAAATAGAGACTATCGAATTTCTATCACTAAGTGTTTAATTTTAGATTGTTGAAGTGCCAATAAAAATGAATAACATAAATCATTGATTCGTATTATTGTAGTACTTGTTAAGCAGCCGTATTTTTGTTCCTACACTAAATTAATCATTCAAGTTAGTCATTTTTAGTTGTATTACTTATCAAATAATCATATATTTTAACCTGGGATTAAAATATTCATTTAGGTTAGTCATTTTTAGTTGGGTAACTTCACATTGCTCATTTTTAGTATCATTTCGCTTGGAAAAGCTATAGTGTCTAACTTTTTAGTCACCTAGTCAGTAATTTCTCATCTTATACTAGTGCATGTTGTCATGAAATGCATATACTAATTGATTATTTTAATATTATTGTGCTTGAGATATTAAATTTTCACTATATGTCATTATTATATAACTCAAATCATGGTGAAATATCTTTATACATAAATATCATTTCTGAAAAAAAAAAGAAGAAAATAAATAAATTTCCTCACAAATCCTAAATTCCACACCAATTTTTTATGGGGTAAAAAAAATAAAGACTAGTTTTTGACATATCCCCTTATTTCATGTATGAATAACTCTTATTGACCAAAAGCAAAGGGAAAAAGATGTAATATACTTCATAGGCATATATTAACATCCAAAATTCATATACGTGTATATGTCATAATAATTAACTATTTCTCTCTCTAAAAGCCATCATAATAATTAACTACAATTTTTCACTCATAAAACAACTAATATATTAACATAATTCATGAGCAATCAAAATTGAGAGAAAATCAATGAAGATATTTTTTTGTTGTCAAATCTCATAAAATATTCAAATCAAACACCAAAATTTGAAACATGACTTTAATGTCGAACACCTAAAGGTTCGACCCACTTTTAATAAACAAGAGTGGACTTAAACAATTTTCTTTCAAATTTGTAATTAATATAAGGATAGTCCATAAAACTAAACTTTCAAATTTGTAATTAATATAAAGATAGTCCATAAAACTAAACTTTATTATACACAAAATGTTGTATAAAACTACAGGGTACAGTTGTGGATGCATGAAACCCTGCTATTAATGAAGTACCAACGAGAGGGGTCTCGGTTTTTGTGATGCGACCTCTGGATATGATGAACGCTAATGGAACTCGTAATCTATGTTAGTGTATCTTAGACCCAGCAGAGTCTACAAATTGGATTGGGGTAGGTTGGATGGTTGCATACAATGTCAATGGCTAATTACAATATAATTGAGCTGACATCAAGGAAGGAATCTATTTTATTAGGGAACACTCTACAATGTAATTATATGTAATTTCAATGAAATTTTCATTTATAAAAGAGTAAATATATTTAAGTTAGAATATAAATGAAAGATTTAATGAACTAACATTGTTCAATATGAGAAAACAATTTGTTAGGATGTCAAATTGGAGGTTTTAAACACAATACAAATGAAGGGAATGGTCATAATCAGTGCAGTTTGTGGAAGCATTGACAAACGTTATAAGCTTTTTATTGCACCTTGTTTTGCTCAATTTATGACTTCTGTTTTTTTGCAAAACGAGAGATTGTAAGGTGGTATGCTATGTTCAATTTATGATTCTGGTTTTTTATAAGGTCAGAAATTTGAGAAAGTCTTCCGTTGAAGTTACGAAGAATATGGTAACTATGTACAGTGGGTCTAATTCATTGGGACCAGAGGATTTTGTGTTATTGTATATAACCGACTTATTTTTTCACTTCTGTAATCACGTCACCCAAAGTTTTGGGAAGCTCCTGCATAATGTTAGGACACGGCTCGTCCATAGGCTTGAGGGGACTAACTGCATCAAACGTAAATAATTCATTTTTCTGATAACATGTTCGGCTTGCACTTTGACATGAATTTTAATTCAATGTTGTTATGGGCTTAATGATAGAGATCTAGAGTTTATGACATTCTTTCTATTCGGCTTTTGTTGTGACATCAATGGGGAGGGACAAAGAGAAGGATAGCGTACCTAGATTCACTCAATATAGAATTGGCTTGAATAGTTTAACATTGAGTAATATGCCCAACGAGATTTGTTGGGACAAAGAGAAGGATAGCGTACTTAGATTCATTCAATATAGAATTGGTTTTAAATAGTTGAACATTGAGTAATATGCCCAACGAGATTTGTTGTAGAACAAACTTAGTATTGGTGATGAGTCTGCTCATGTATATTTCTCCTAATTATTTTAAGTTCTGATTTATTGTGTGAGAATGTAATAATATAATTCTGGGTGAGATTGTTATATTTGATTATTTAAAATGTATTTATCATTATTAATAAATTTAACATTTTAAAAAATTTATGAACTATTTGAATCATGCAAATTGTTCACTAAATTTCTATCAAATTTCAAATTAAATTAATTAAAATTAATTTAAAAAATATAATAGAAAAGCTCAAAAGGATAAAAAAGTTAAATTATGGCTTATAATTAATAATGATTGAAACTATGCTCCTAAGCCCAAGGTCCCATGGTTATCGGCTTCCTAATGGGACCAAATGCTATGCAAACCAAGTGGTGTTGGGCACTCTAAAATCAATGGAAAAGAAGAAGAGTATAGGACTAAATCATTGGTTAGTGGATCTCTTATTACATTTTTGGAACATTATGTTAGGGGAGCTCATAGAATTGGTAGAGGAATCTCGATCAAAATGTGAGATATCGGGGACAATCAATGCTACATTCATAGCGCTCATCCCGAAGACTGAGAAACCTTCAACCTTCGTTGACTATCGGCCCATATCTTTATGTAACACGGTGTACAAAATGATTGCTAAAACCATTGTGAGTAGGCTCAAAACAACTTTGTCAAGGCATGTGACGATGGAACAATTTGGCTTTTTGTACAACTCGTAGATTCATGATGTGGTTGCAATCACTCAAGAGTGTATCCACATGAAATCCTGTCAATGAGAGGCATGCATCATGAAGATCAACTTTATCAAAGCCTACACTAGCGTTAATTGATCAAAGCCTACAATAGTGTTGATTGGAAACTATTGTGGATGATCTTACACAAGATAGGTTTTGGTGTCAATCTTGTGGATTGGATCATGCCTTGCATGACTTCAGTGAACTTCATAGTAATGATTAATGGGATTCCTATTGAATCTTTTAAGACTTCTAGAGGCTTCAGAAAAGGATGTGCACTTCCCCCTTTTATTTTTGCTTGTTATTGGCAGTTTGAGCAAAAGGATCTTGGAGGCATGCTCCAAGGGTAACATTTCAGGATTCATATTATCTTGGAATGCCACTTTATTTCACATTATGTTCATTGATGGCATACTTGTTGCTCAGGTGGCGAAACCATCTGAATGGCGAGTCTTTTATTATATTATAAGTAGTTTTGGGGAAGCATCAATTTTATTATTAATCAAGCAAAAATGTGTTTTAATTTACATGAAGAATGAGGATGAACTGTTGTTGAAGATTGCTGAATTCTTCGGGGTAAAAATGATCAATATTAAAGAAGGATTTCATTATATGGGATTCTCTTTGAAGCTGAACAATTATGAGGTAAAATGTTGGTGATGGATTACCATGAAATTCAAGAAGAAGATATATCATTGGTCTCACAAGTGGTTGTTAATGGATGGGAGACTAATAATGATTAAATCGATCATACAAAACATATCCATATACTAGATGCATTTATTCAAGTTGCCTGAAAAGATTATCGACATTATTAACTCAATAATAGCCAAATTTCTATGGGTTGGCAATGGTAGTACTAAAAAATTTCAGTTGGTCTATTTTGAGGAGTTGATAAGAGATATAGAAGATGGAGGTTGTGATATCAAACACCTTGATCATTTCAATGTGTCTCTACTAGTGAAAAATCTATGGAGGGCATTAAATGGTAAACGAATCTCACAAAAGATTATTAAAGCCAAATATCTAAAAAATGATCAAGTGATTATATATCTCAATGTAAGGGCTTCAGAAAAGAAGGAATATACACATAAATAGAGGAGTATGAGGAAGGTAAAGCATTAGCTATTGGAAAATTTGAGGTGGGAGGTAGGCTCGAGGATAAGGGTGGAGATAGGATTGGCATCCATAAAAGGTATGGCTTTCAAAAATCCTTTATTTGTTCAATTGCCAATTTTTTTACACAATAATGGTATTTTTAATCTTAATCAAATCTATGAGGAGTGCAATCCTATCCTAGTCTCAAATGTGTGGCTAGGGGCAAGAGAGATTGGACTATTAGGTCCATTGAGAGAGGAATGGGGACAACACAAGATACAACCGACACTTGCTAGTATCTACTTGTCAGAACGAGAGGATATGTTGAGCTGGAAAGGTAAAATATATAAAGGTGAAATCTTAGTGAAAGATATATATTCTCAGATTTCTAAGGTTTAGAATATAAATTATAGGGCATTATGGTTTCAAAAGATTTGGAAATGGGAGATCCCACTCAAATTGAAATATTTTATTTTGCTAGAAGTCCATAATAGAATGCTAACATGGGATAATTTATCGAGAGGAGGTTTCCAGGGCCCTGGCCATTGTGTTCGATCTGGGGTTCAGACTGAATATTCTAGATATATTTATCTCACTTTCACATTTGTGACCTCTGTTTGGTTTGGGGTTTTACATACATTATAGCTTTTTTCCACTTGGGATAGGTATTTGATAGGTGGTTGTCTCACTATTTGGTTTAAGGATTATAACGAGAATAGGGGGCTACCATTTTTCATTATGTAATGCATATGGAGGGCCAAAAACGTTTGTATTTTTTATATGGTCATGCCATACATTAGGAGAAATTGTAACAGAGTGGTGGCCTATTATTTGGAAATGGTACTATAAGGGTAAATATCATAAGGAGGAGTTGTTGATTTAAAGATATTTGGTCTAATTTTTCTGTGGGGCTATTTGATGTAGTGTCATCCTTCAAGGCATGTAGTAGTGGGGTGGTTATAGTTTTTATGAATGGTCACTTTATACACTTGTTGGTCAAGAAAAGTTGGATCTAATAATAGCGTGGAGGTCTTGGCTTTGTGGGAAGTCATCTTTTGTGCCAAGTTGCTCGAAATAATGGAGATTGGTGTCCTGGTAGATTCTAAAGTCATGATTGACTGGGTCTTGAGTAGATCATACTTTGTACAACCATCTCTTTCATTCTAAATGAGTGGGATTATATTGTTGATCTTAACTTTCAAGAGGATCATTTTCTCTGACATTTATAGAGAGAAAAGTCAAATAGCAAATGGTCTATCAAAGGGAATATGTAGTATGGAGCCATGGAAGATAAATTTCACTAAGTACAAGAATGGATTCATTCAATAGTGTAGAGACATTCACATATGAATGACTCTTTGTATTTTCCTTCTTTTTTGATTTTTTGAATGCTATTCTATGTATAATGATCTAGAACAATTTATGTTTTCTAACATTATCTCACTTTTATGAAAGTACTGAGGACTTGTAAGAGTTTAGAAAACATGATATGGATAATGTTAAAGATGACAGTCACGGCTAGAGAAAATAGTAGATAGGCCTCTATAGACATATATTTAAATTGTTAACGTTTTTTGGTAAAGAACAAAGGTTCCAAGGTCAATGTAACTACTTTTTATTATTATTAATGAATGAATGCTTTTTATTATTTATGAAAAAAAAATATAGATACTATCATTATCACATTACAATCGTTAATAAGGGAGAGTCTTGAGAGTGGAATGAATGATCTCAAACTAGGATTAAAATGCACATTTTGGAATATTATAAAGATTCGACAAAAAGTGAATTTGAATAGTTGATTTTTTTAAATTTATATTTTAAAATCTAAAAATACACTAACCAAATACTAATACTCTCTCTCTCTCTCTCTCTCTCTCTCTCTCTCTCTCTCTCATCTCTCTATATATATATATATATATATATATATCGAGATCGAGAGAGAGAGAGAGAGAGAGAGAAAGATATATATATATATATATATATATATATATATATATATAATATATATATATATATATATATATATATATATATATATATATATATAGTATAGTGTGTGTGTGTGTGTGTGTGTGTGTGTGTGTGTGTTGAATTGTATTAAATTGTATTACTTTCAAAATTGGAAATAACATAAAAGTATTGAAAATCTTAGGTCGATCTCCTATCGGGTAGACTTGGCCAAAGCCAAAAATGAGCATCTTGTACAGACTCAATGCAAGATAACTGTGTGATGGAGTGGTCCAAGATCATATAAAAGAGAGTATGAGAATGGATTGGTCAATAGTAAATAGATAGAACATAAACCAACATAGTGATACCATGACATACAATCAAGTAGATGGGTCTGATTCAACGGTTAAGACCTATATGGGATCATTGTTGTCTCTAGTTGTGCCCCTAGTTAGGGAAGGAATTCCAAGATGTTTCTTGATGTGCTCAATCCATTGGTCCAGTTATATCATATGCTCAGGGAATCTGCTCAAGTCAAGGTGCATTGAGTCCCTTAGGCAAGAAAAACCAACAAGGTATATCATAATGGCTTGACCAACCTACAGCTAATTACTTCTATATTATGTCTAGAACCCATCTAATTCTATTACATGTGTGAATTATTAGATTTACGAAATTAACATTTATTAAACATCACACGTATACTGCCACTTCACTTCAACATAAAAATCAACATATGAATATCAACCAGAAACCATAACAAATTCAAGATTAAGTCATACAACAACGTAAATGGGAGGGAAACCCCGTGACAATAATTTCTTTTATTTTATCAAAACTATAATGTCACGGTGTTATAATAACATGGTTGCAACCATCATTTACTTCCACCAAACAACTTATAGAGTTGTGCTACAGTCTTACTTAACTTTCCCTCATGGCCTTGTAGTTGTTCCACCCTACCGCAGTGAAATGCATTCCAAGAAACTATGTATGAATATTCCTTTTCCTAGAAGATAATACACTCTCATCTTGTTTTCCTTCAATTTTCCCTTGAGATCAGTCATAATTATTCTAAATTTTCTTCACTAAATCTACTTTGTTTATGCCTCAATCGTTCCAACTGTTTGTTTTCTTATATATGTCGTCTGGTTGAGTGGAGGGGAATTCCGGTCCTAACTGATGCATTGATTCAATTGGGATGACCTTGCACAACCTTGTACCACCAACCATTCCACTTCATTTCGTCTAGACTAACATCATTCCACTTAGACACCCATACCAACTCGTTATGCCATGCATTCGAGTCGACTCATTTCGTTCATGCATATTTTCTCACAATCCCTCATTTTATCTCTTGTAGCAAATTCCCTCGCTCAGTCACCCATCTCATTTGGTTGCCACATCTCGCCCATCTTGTGCGCCACTCCTATGACCACGTTTCATTCCATTTGTCACCAACTTCCAGCTTGGTTCATGTCGGTGGGTCTATACCAATGCCCAAAGCACTCAATTGTGATGGGATGTTGTCATGTAGAGGTTAGCACATTCGAGAAAACCTAGGGTTATTACATAGTTCTCCACCTTGAGTTATTGTCATCCTTGACAATCATGGTTCTCCAAGACTATGCTTAAGCTGCTCATTCTCCTTCATTTATCTCCACAATGACTCTCTCATTTCCCATCCTTCATTTGATGCATTATTCAAATGCACTAGATACTCTGGCCTTTTGTAGCTTCTAACCCTAGTGCTCTTGTAGGTAATAATCTCCTCAAGCTCCAAATGTAGATGGTCACAAATAATAGTTAGTCTCCACTCTCTCAGGGTCATCCATGTCTAATTGACCTCCCTTAAATGGACTAATGTGGAACACTAGTTGTTTGTGATGCATATGAGGTGGTAGCTCAGTTTATAAGTAACTTCCCTAATCCTCTTGTCCACTTGATATGGACCCTTGAACTACTTGATCAAAGACTTTCAAATCCCTCGTGGTTGCAGAAATTGCTCTTTCATCATCCTCACATAGACCATATCCCCAACATCAAAACACAAGTCATGTCTAACATTATCTTCCCACTTCTTCATCATGTTTGTTGCCTCTATCAGGTTCACTCAAGCTAACTCTATGTTCTCCTTATAATCCTCCAAGAATCTCAATGGTGCTAGACTTCTACCATAGTGTCCAAGCATCCCCATATGTGGGGTAATAGGAATCCTCCCATTGACTAGCTCAAACAGACTATAACTTGTTGCAAAACTCTTTTGAAAGTTGTAGCTAAACTATGCTTCATCCAAGAGATCTGGAAAATACCCTTGATCAACTCTCATATATTGTCTTGAGTATTCCTCTAACAATGATTTAATACACTCCTTATATCCATCTATCTATGAATGAAAGCTAGAAATGAATAACGACTCTATCCCCACAAGTTTAAACAACAAGGTCAGAAACTTCTCTGTGAATCTCATATCCCTATATAAAACAATGCTTAAATGGTAGACCGTAATACTTCACCACATTCATGAAGAATTTATTTTTCATCTCCTTATCTCCACATAGTACATTCTTTGTAATGAAGATGGAATATTTGGATAAATGATCAACAATAGTCATAACCCTGTTACATTGTTAAACCATTAATAACTGAGATATGGAGTCCATCAAGGTAATCATCCGCGATCTCTGTAGAATCAATAAATGTTTCAATAGTATGCCCTATTCTTTGATATCAGATTTGTCCTACTTAAAAATGATGCGATTCTATACATGCTCCTTTGCATCCGTCCCCATAATCTCCTAGAAGTATCCTCTCTCCAGTAATGCTAAAGTTTGATACTTCCCTAGGTAGCCATCCCATGGAGAATCATGGCATTCCTTCAAAAGCTACTTTTGAATTCCATATGAGCTAGTAACATAGATTTAGTCACAATAAAACATGAGTCCATCACAAGTGAAAAATTTCTAAGTCTTCCCTTCCTTCACTTGCTTCACAATATTCTTTGTTGTAGGGTCTATCTCCAAACCTACATGAATCCTCCTCGACAACTCATGTATCATATGAACTTAACTCTCCTATAGTATATCACAGTACTCAACTTATTCAAACTTAAATAGGAACACAACAACTTACATATATAATCATAAACATAGACATGCAACATAAAAATGCTTCATTTCATTAATAGAAAAATATTGAACTATGCTTACAAACACAATGGAAATAAGATAGCGCGGGCGATGCTAGCTTATCTCTAACAAGAGATGTGGTATCTACATGCCTCTAAACTATGTTAAAATGAGGCTCAAGGGTGTATTTATTATTAGAAAACATGAGAAAACCCTAAAAAATAAAAACTCTAACCCTAGGATATGTAACACTGAGAGTTTGTGGGCCCCGTTGGGGTTAGTTAGCCAACCAACTTCCTAGGGTCATAACTTGGTCATATTATATTCTTTTTGCCCGTACGATACCTTGTTGGAAAGTTCTCACTGAATACTATAGGTTTCTCTACAATCCCATCCACTTGGCTATGGGCCTTTCGCGAACCCCAAAAGAGTTGTTTAAGGGGTCCAAACTGCTCTAGAATTTTACGACCCAAAAAATGGCTAAAAATAGTAAATGTTGAAATCAACAAGGAAACAGATGAAACTAACTGGGGGGTCTAGGTGGAATAGGCAGGTGGCCACCAATATCCACCTAGATCACTCCTCCCCCCTTAGGAAGCAATGGTCCCCATTGTGTGCAGAGCCTCCATGAGGTGAGGAAATTTTTGTTGAACTTGGTCTGTAGTGAACCACTTGCCTTGGTGAAGGAGTTGGTCTCCTGTAACAACTTGATATAACTATATCCTCTATTGGCAAGTGTTCTTGATTTGCACATGATCTGATCAGTTGTGGCTTGTTCCATGCAGTCTGGGTTGAGCTTTGTGGGTGTGAGTTGTTCTACAATGTGAGATGTGTCCAACAATGGTGGAAAGTATGGCCAAAGGGGATCTACATTGAACACTAGGTGTAGACCAAGGAACGGTGGGATGTTGAGCTTGATGGCATTTTCACCGACAACCTTGGTGATGGTGTATGGCCCATATCGGAGCAAGCGAGGCATTCGGTGGGGTCCAACAAGGTGCTCCTTCTACAAATGTAGCCAAACCTTTCCACCCACCTTAAACTTATGCAATGCTCAATGTTGATCATGGCGTTACTTGTACTTAGCATTGGATTTGTCCAATATATTATGGACTTGTTGGAAGATGTGTTGAATGCGCTCAATGAAGCTATCAGCCCTTTAGGCTTCAGACTGAACATAAGTCGAATCTTCCTGAGTGGCTACAAATGGTATGGCCACACCAATGCGGCATAATGGTGAAAATCCTAGCCCTACCTGAAAGGGGTTGTGGCCAGTTGAGTTGTGGAGAGCTTTGTTGTAGCTGTATTATACATAGGGGAGACTTTCATCCCACATGCATGGATGCTTCAAGTTGTACATGCAAAAAATGTGTACGATCATCTTGTTGACAACCTCTGCTTGGCCATCAGTTTGGGGATGGAAAGACGCGGACTTAGTAATTTTCGTCTCCAGCATCGAATAGAGACTTAACCAAAATTCACTTAGGAATATTCTATCCTAATCAGGGACAATGGACTGCGGGATCCCAAAGTGTACCCACACTTGCTCAAAGAAGATCTTACCAGTGGCATCTGATATGATACTCTTCTTGCAGGCCACCATGATGGCCATCCTAGAGAATATGCCGATGACCACGAAAACACAACCGTTGTCATGCTTAGTAGAAGGAAGGCCCAACATGTAATCCATGGAGACAGATTACTAAGGCAAGCTAGGAGTAGATAGAGGAGTATACACACCTTGATCCTTGATGGTTGGTTTGGCAATGGCACAAGTAGTGCAGGATGTAATGTACTTCCCAAAATCCTCACAAAGTTTTGGCCAATAAAAATATGTCTGCAATACCACCACTATTTTCTCTACTCTGAAATGTTCAGCAACCCGACTGTAGTGCACCTCCCAAATCAACTTGGCACACTCACTTGAAGGAACACAGGTGTTTCCCATGTGGCATAATAGTGCATCCTGAAGATGAAAATTAGGAACTTGCTTCCCTTCCAAGAGTGTCTGGTATATGCTTCTGAATTTTGGATCACTCTTGTAAAGATGCGGCCACCCCAATGTCTCATGCCCATAAGAGTCGAGCACAATGATCAGTGCCATGATGGGGGTAAGCTGAGGCAATCACCGACATTATTGGTGCTTCCCTTCTTATACTTAATGTTCAAATAAAATTGTTATAGATAGGTGGACTCTTTCTAATGGTGATCATTTTGCAACTTCCCTTATATCTGTATGAATTGTAGAGGGCAGTGGTCTGTGTGGATGAGCATTTCCTGCCCCTGAATTTAATGCTTCCATTGATGGTAGGCTTGCGCAATGGAATACATTTCTTTGTTGTAAGTGGGGTAATTTCAGCCTGTGTCTGAAAGTGTCTCACTGTGGTAAGCCACTGGATGCCCATGCTGAGTAAGAACTGAACAAATAGCATAGTCAAAGGCATCTATCTCAATCTCAAATGGTTGTTTCAAGTTTGGTAATGTGAGCATTGGTGTAGAATAGAGGTGATTTTGCAATTGAAGAATTCTTTTTGTTGGGTTTTTGACAAGAAAAACTTTTCTTTCGCTCCACCCTTGGTGACTTGACTTAAAGGCCAAGTGATATGAGAGAACCCCAACATGAACCTACGGTAGAAATTGGCAAGACCCAAAAAGTTGTGGACCTCTGTTAGAGTGGTTGGGGCTGGCCAATCCCGAATGACTTATATCTTGCATGGGTCCACATGTACACCCTGCTCGTCAATGATGTATCCCCGATATTGAACCTGGGTGAGGCCAAAGGTGCATTTATCCAAGTTAGCACACAAATTTTGTTGTCGCAAGGTTTGAAGGACTTGTCGAATATGGTGGAGGTGCTCTTCCCAACTTTGGTTGAAGATCAAGATGTCATCTAAATACACCACCATGAATGCATTGGTGAAGGGTCACAAGATGTTGTCCATCAGTCTCATGAAGGTTGTAGGGGCATTTGTCAATCTGAACGACATGACCAACCATTCGAAAAGGCCCTCCTTGGATTTGAAGGTAGTCTTCCACACATCAAAGGTTTTAATAGGCACCTAGTGATAACCTAACTTTGAGTCAATATTTCTGAAATATTTGGCCCCTTTGAGCTGGTCTAGAAGGTCATCAATCCAAGGGATTAGGTACCTATTCAAGACAGTTATCTTGTTCAACACCCAATAGTCAATACAAAGCCTCCAGGTCCCATCCTTCTTTTGTACAAATACAATCTAGCTCGCAGAAGGTGATGATCTTGGCCTGATGTGCCCTTTCTATAATAGTTCCTAAATCTACCTCTTGATCAAATCGTTCTTTAAAACAAAGCATCAATAGATCGATCCATTGGCCAGCAACGCACCTCGGGTCAAATCAATGGAGTGCTTGACTTGATAGTGAAAAGGTGCCCCTATGGGTGAGGCAAAATTATTCCTATACTCCTCCATGACCTTGTCCATCTGTTGTTGCTATGTAGAGGAGCCCTGCTTGGAAGCCATGGCCACAACCTTCTTCTTGCCCTGGAGGCAAATCATAAGGAAAACAAATTTCCTTGTCTAGGAAATGATCTTACTGCATTGCTTTGTAGTGATCAAAGAGATGGTGGTAGGTGGGGCTACCTGTGGTATCCTATGCAACTTATTAGTCAAAGTAATAATCACAGAGCGAAGTCTAGACTCATATACAACATGTCACTTCCACAAGTATTGTTGTCTTAACACTACATCAGAAACTTCAACAGGAGCAATGTCAAACAATACGTCATCCATGAAGGGCTTGATGTTGTAGGGAAGGCGACATTCCTAGGTGACGCGAAGATCTCATCCTTGGTGAAGCCACCAAAAGTGTGTGGTTGTGGATGTGTTGTAGCCTTTACGCCTATCCGCTTTATAATGTCTATTGAAATGAGGTTCTTTTGGCTCCCACTGTTGACAATGAACTACATTGGAGAACCCTTCACCCACATCTGTTAGTGGAAGAGGTGTTCCCCCTCCTCTGGATCTTCAGGCTCAATCTTATGGATCTTGGTGGTAGCTATGTCGAACTGGGCTCCACATCAATGATCTTCTTCCCTTTGTCAGTTCCCTTATCGAGTTATGATTCAAAGTCAGAACCTACAATTGATTTGGAAGCCTTCAGCTTAGTCACTAGTGACTGCTTTGCCCGACAGTCACTTGTATTGTGAGTGGAGCTCTTATGGAACTCACACCATTTTCCCATGTCCTTCTTCGTCTTCATGGTGTTGTTATTTTCTTGCAGCTTCAGTAGGCTGTTCTGGGTAGCCTCGCCTTGGATTGGTCCTTTGTTCTATGGTTTGGGGGTGACTTTTCCTTGCTTTGGATTTGCAGATCCAAAGTCTCGCTTCTTGTTTAAACTTCTTCTCAATCTTAACAACATATTGATATGTCGTGCCAAGCGAGGAAATGTTTAGGAACTCCATCTCATCTTGGATGTACTTGTGTAGACAACCACAACACTTGAGCACCAAATGCCCCTCATTATCCTTGATACATAACTGTGTGTGGAGGGTATGGAAAATATTTGTGAACTCTGGCACATCTTGGTCCCTTCCCTGCCGTAGCATGGTTCACTTTATGTATTTGTCTTCATAGCCCCTGACAGGGTAATATTGTTCCTTGATGGCATCTCGTAAAGAATTCCAAGTGGATGTAGCTGAAAACAACGAAGGTTCACTCTCGTCCTTTTGTTCATAGTAGGTTTCCTATCAATCCTTGACATGTGGAGTGGCTTTGAGAAGTGGTGGCCTGGGTGCAAGCGATATAGACAAACACCCAAATCCTGATATAATTTCCTCTAATTCTGGTGGAGTTCCTTCTGCTTCCTGTACTGGAGTATCAGTCATCTATTTCTAGACAAACTATTCATAAATTTCCCTTCTTTTTTTTCAAAATCACCACTCTTCCCCCTTTAATCACTCCAACCCTCGTTATCGGGCACAATTTATATCATAGAGCCTCTTTTCCTCTATCGGGATTACAATTCCATTGGAATTATAAAATACACTATCAGAGGGGTTTTTGAATGGAATTAACACTATTGTGTATAAAATACACTATCGGCGGTTATAAATGGTCGTAGTGCTATTTCGCAAGAAATTACACTATTGGTCGATTCTTACAAAGGGAAACATTAATACAGAAATACACTATCGGTGTAGTTTTTCAAAGGAATGTGCTATACGCAAATAACACTATCAGTGGTTTAACTATTGGACCTTCCAATGCTCCTTCCCTAATGCAATAACACGTAGTGCTATAGGAAATCACAATCGGCGATTCCAAAGCCTCCTTGCCAAACTCTTTCTGCTTGGGTCTTGCAATCTGATAAGGCACAGACCCAATGTATTAGAAAATTGCCCTTATAAGGTTTCGGATCCAAAAGTTAGACTTCAATGCTTTCAAGGGTTAGTTCCTCTCCACTATAGTTCTGCGATGCGATATTGCTTAAGATCGGATATGGCTATGAGCTAGATACAATAAGATTTCAGGTCCAGAACTCCATTATGACTAGGTTTTTTCACAGTTTTCCTGTGTAAAACAAAGTTTTGCCTGCAGAACTCTATAATGCAAGTAAAGAAGCCAGGGCTCACTGATATGGAGGAAACACAATCCAAAGGCTTCAACCGAAGTGTTAATTGGAAAATAAATCCAAATCACTAATATTAAGACTCAGAAGAAAAGCAACGAAACCAAATACACATACAAACACCAGTTAACAGGCAAACACAGTTCTGATGCATAGAAAGAATTTCGAAGGTCACCAAGCCCCCAGGATCGACCAATACATAGAGAAAATCCCTCTTCCTTTGAGAAATATGTGATAAAAGCATGCATTCCAAATCCTATTACAATAGCATCCAAATTACATTTATACTAGTTTGTATTAACAACCAGATCCCTAAATCAGAGGCTAAATTTAATGCAACTATCAGTTCTATGAGACATCCTCCTCAAGACCCTACACTATGCTTAAATAATCCTATCAGTTCAGCGAGGTATTCTCCTCGAGAACCTCCACTATAGCCTAACTATTAACATTTATTACAACATGATTTATTCCTAGATTCTATCTCTATGCTAAACTAGAAAAACATGGAAATTGATGGCTAAAGGATCCCACTCCTTTGCTTGTAGATTTTTTTTTGTGTTTTTGGAATAAGTTTGAAGTTTTCCCTCCAAGTATCATGCTCCTGCATCAGACTCCCGAGGACAAAATTCTTCATGGGCTCCTATCCATGAGCTCTTCTACAGAACTGCCCAGCTTCTGTAGTACCCAAGTAGCTTCAGCAGTTGGCTAATCTTTCCATTTTAACAAATACTGGAAGTACTCATGTCCTCTAGTCTTCTTGAACACCTTCTTGTCCAAAATCCTTTCTTGCTGTAACTCTTTTTCTGTAGGTAACTATTTTACCTAGACAATTTCTTGTATCTCTTGATCTTGTGTTGTATCATCTACAGTTTCACTTTCATACTTGTACAGGTCAGCAATATTGAAAATTGGGGATATTCCAACATTAGGGGGTAATTCAATCTCATATGAAATTGCAAAAAACTTTCTTAATACTCTGCATGGTCCAATTTTCTTGAACTTTAATTTATTATACTCCCTTTTTGGAAATCTTTCCTTTTTGAGGTGAGCTAATACCAAATCTCCAACTTTAAAGTTCATCTCTCTTCTTCTCATGTCTGCTCTGGTCTTGTACTTGCTGTTGCTATCCTGCAGTTGTTGTTTCACTTCTTCATGTATTGCTTGCATTTCTGAAGAAAATCTTCTCTCTCTGTACTTCTCATCTCATCTTTTCCCAAGTTTCTCAACTCAAATACTCCTCTTGGATGCATTCCATAAACAATATGGAATGGACTTTGTCCTGTACTCCTGTTAGGTGAGTCATTATATGCATATTCAGCTTGTGCCAACACTTCATCCCACTATTTTGGATGTTCTATAATAAGACTTCTCAAAAGATTGCCCAAACTCCTATTCACAACTTCATTTTGTCCATCAGTTTGTGGATGATAGGCAGAACTGAAACTCAGTTTAGTTCCCAATTTCTTGCATAGTGTTCTCCATAAATGTCCAACGAATTTGGAATCTCTGTCTGAGACAATAATCTTAGGCAACCCATGCAATCTTACTATCTCCTTGAAAAACAAATTAGCAATGTTAGTAGCATCACTAGTTTTATAGCATGGAATAAAATGTGCCATTTTTTAAAATCTGTCCACTACAACAAAAATTGAATCATTATCCCTTTGAGTCTTTGGTAAGCCCAAAACAAAATCCATACTTACCATATCCCAAGGCCTATTTGAAATTGGTAATGGAACATACAAACCTGTGTTTTGGCTTCTTCCCTTTGCATATTTACATATTTTACAAGTTCTCACATACTTTTCCACATCAGATCTCATTTTTGGCCAGAAATAAAATCTGTTCAACTGTTCACAAGTCTTCTCTATGTGAAAATGTCCTGCAAGTCCTCCACTATGTTTCTCTTTGACTAAGTTATCTCTCATAGAACAATTTGGTATGCACAATTGATTTCTCTTAAACAACAGTCCATCTTGTAAGAAATAATCCAACCATTTACTCCTATCCATCAAAATAGGATTCTTACAAGTTTCAAATGCCTCTTTAAAATCTGAATATGTCTCATATAATTCTTTAAGAAAATCAAAACCTAACACTTGAATTTGACTTTCTTGAAGTAATATATTTCTCCTACTTAAGGCATCTGCAAGTTTATTTGATTGGCCATTTATATGTTTCAAGACAAAATGGAAACCTTGAAGATACTCTACCTATTTAGCATGTTTCTCGCTAAGCTTTGGCTACTCCATAATATACTGTAGTGCATGGTTATCTGAATAAAGTATGAACTCCTTTGACATTAGATAATGTCTCCACTTCTTCAATGATTGCACAACTGCATAGAACTCTTTATCATAACAAGAATACTTATTTTTGGAATCATTTAGCTTTTCACTAAAATAAGCTACAGGTCTATTTTCTTGACTTAAAACACCTCCAATAGCTTCTCCGCTGGCATTACACTTCACTTGGAAAGGTTTATTAAAATCAGGTAGAACCAAAATAGGCTTTTAAGTGATTTTCTTCTTCAACAACTGAAAATTCTTTTCTGCTTCAGTAGTCCATCTAAATGGTTGTTTATCCTTCTTTATGGTCTCAATAATAGGTGCATTGATCTTACTAAAATTATTTATGAATTTTCTATAAAGACTTGTAAGACCATGAAAACTTATTACCACAAAAACACTTTTAGGTGAAGGCCATTCCATGATTGCCTTGATCTTTTCTGGATCCATCTTCAGCCCTTCACCAGAAATAACAAAACCCAAGTACACTAGCTCTTCTTTCATGGATGAACACTTCTTCAAATTCAGCAATAATTTCTCTTGTTGTAGCTTTTGTAAGACATAATTCATATGTCTCATGTGCTCCTATTTAGACCTATTGTAAACTAATATATTGTCCATATATACTATTACAAATTTACCAATAAATTCCTTAAGAACTTCATTGATGAGTCTCATAATCAAAGAATTTCTCCATGCCATTAATCCAGTCTACCAATTCTTCTAGATTCAGTCCTCCCTCATATATTGAAACCTCAGTCTTCGGCCTAGCTATGGATCTCAACACTGACTGGAAGAATCTCATCTCAGGAGTAACTGCTACAACTTCCTCCTCTCTTCAGCTTCAACCTCAAGCTCACTAACATCCCCATCATCTATATTTCTCCCTGTTGTTAATGCCTCTAATCTTGCTTGCATCTATTTTAGAGCTTCCATCACTTCAACATTTGCAACTAGTTTTCCTCTTCTACCACATCCTTGTTCAACTCTGAAAGCCATATTAACTTTCCTTCTTCCACTTCTGAGATTCAATTCAGTGCCAAAAGGGGGCTCTGATACCACTAATGGTGGCCTAGGTGTAGGTGATATAGACAAACACCCAAATCCTGATATAATTTCCTCTAATTCTGGTGGAGTTCCTTTTGCTTCCTGCATTAGAGTATCATTCATCTATTTCTAGACAGACTATTCATAAATTTCCCTTTTCTTTTCAAAATCACCACTCTTTCCCCCTTAATTGCTCCAACCCTTGTTATCCGGCACAATTTGTATCATAGAGCCTCTTTTCCTCTATCGGGATTACAATTCCATAGGAATCATAAAATACACTATCGGAGGGGTTTTTGAATGGAATTAACACTATTGTGTATAAAATACACTATCGGATGTTATAAATGGTCGTAGAGCTATTTCCCAAGAAATTACACTATCGACGCAATTTTTCAAAGGAATGCACTATATGCAAATAACATTATTGGTGCTTTAACTCTCGACCCTTCCAATGCTCCTTCTCCGATGTGATAACACATAGTGCTATCGAAAATTGCAATCGGCGATTTCAAAGCCTCCTTGCCAAACTCTTTCTGCTTGGGTCTTGCGATCCGATAAGGTGTTGACCTGATGTATTAGAAAACCACCCTTATAAGGTTTTGGATTTGGAAGTGTTATAGAAATTTTTGGGAACTTCAACCCTAATCATAAATGTCCATAAACTGAGGGCTCCTAAGTCCCTAAAAGTGTTGCTTCACAGCCTAAAGGAACAAGGTCAGCTAATTACATCATCTCCCAGAAGTTCTCCACTAAACCCTCCTCATAAATGGTCAAAACTTGACCATACTGAAAACCTAGTGCAGAGGGTGCGATGCATATCACCTTCCCAGTGTATTAGGAGCGATGCATACTGAATGGCTCCTCTATAGGGTGCAATGGTCGGGAATGGAAAAATGGCAAGGACGAAATGTGAGGTGGAAGATCATGGAATGTTCTAGAAGCTTCCCCTCTCACACTTGGCTCTCTGTTTTCGACCGGGGATGAGTAAGAGATAATCATTCTCAAAGTGGAAGTAGGAACTATCAGAGAGAGGACACTAATCAAGACCCCAAAAGATGACTCACCTCCCTACAATAATCTATATATGGATCCCTCGTCACAGAGATCCAGGGGGCTGGAATCTTGTATCTTGTAGAGAAGTGTTGTTAGTTTTCTGGTGTATATGGGTGATCTAAGCTTTAATTGAGGTGAAGAAGGGCTTTCTAGCTAGAGGATGATGCTGATTCAGAACATATGGCTGTAATCCTCTTGCTATTTTTCATCTTAATAAAGCTATTCAAGTTTTCCTCCATATTCTTGTATGTTTACTTATATATGCATTTGTATGGTTAACACACATCTGGTCCTATGTTATTTATGAATATAAACCTTTGTTTTTCGATAGTAGTATGTTGTTGTGATTCCACAGGTGCTCTTTGAAGCTGGGCAGATGAAAAAGAAGTGGCAAAGATCTATCGGGAAGGAGAGGAAATCAAGCGCAAGACTAAGGTTGGTCTCCTTTGTTCCACTCCTATCTATTTTCATGAAGGAAAGCGAAAGTAGACTTTACTTGTTTGTTTCTAAGATAGCTACCAGTCTTAGTGGGAATAGCAGCATTCGAGTGGACACTACTCCCGGTAACAAAATGGTGACTCCATTGGGGAGCGACTAGATTGTTTGTTAGCCTATCTGTTATCACTCAGGTTGTTCCCTGCTTCCCATAGGGAATAGATCTGAGGTAACCACTAACCAGTCTTTTAGTTACAGGTCCTAGCCTACCTGCAACCAGAGAGGGCTCTCTCTTTATAGTTTAGCATTGTTTTGGGGTGATTTTAGGCTAGTTATAGTGCACTAATTTAGTTTTAGGTTTGGATGGGTGGTGAATTCAAATAGAGCTGGTGTACAGATTACAGAGCAGTCTCAACCATTGGGCAATGGAGTTCATGATGGTGTACTGCTGAAGTATTTCTTTGAGGGAAGGGTATTGCTACAAAGCCAAATAGGCATTTATGGAACAATTATTCAAATTTGGGTTATGAAAGCATAAGATCAGTGAGTGAAAGGCAGTCAAGAATCTTTCACTATGCTAATTGGGGAAGAAAGTGGGAATGTTGTTCAAGAGCAGTTAAGAATTCCTAAACAGTATTCACAGTGAGAGAATTAGTTTAAATATGACAAATTAAGAATTCATATCCATGGCTAATTCTGAAGAAAACATATTTAGAAACAGAGATTGAACAGAGGGTGTATTTAAACAAGTCCTAAGCTATTCTTTTTCCCTGTTGCTATGATCATGAAACATATGTGAAATTTATGCATACACAGAAAGACAAAACATACTTCAGAGTAACTTATTGTTCCATTTAAGTGACACAAGAATTCTGCAACGTAGCACAGTCCTTCATTTCCACCTTCAGATAGTACAGAGACTAGGAACTTCACCAGCAATTTATATTAGCAAAAAGTCTGAGATATACAATGCAGCTCTTCAGAGAGAGATTCACCAAAACCCGACCCCCAAAACGTTCTATGGGGGGATATATATACAAAAATAGGAGATAAAATATCTAGATGATGAGTCATTATGTAATAAATTACATCACCAACTCTGTCAAAGAAGTAAATGAAAGAAATAACTCCAACAGTTAATATTGGGATGGTAGTTGTCTTTTGTCAGAAAAATTTTGACTTTTTTGGATCAACAAAGTTGGTTGTAGCTGCATCTTTAATCTGCGTTTGCTGAGCACGCTATCTTAGTGCTTTGCTGAGTCACTGCCTTGATGCTTTCTGTAGTACCTATGTGTTTGATTATTTGCTGACCTGTACTGTGACTGAGATCTGAAGCTGACAAAAGGAAGAGTAGACCAAAATTACCTGGGCAATACTTCCATCATTGCTTGCCACCAATCAGCTGGAGGTAGCTGATGTCTCCTTATCTTTATGAGTGTTTCATCTGCTTCAGTATATCTATATAAATTTGGAGGCACTTCAAACAGATGATTAATCTCATGCTCAATAAAAAATAGATTCTCCAATTTATCATATAGAGATTGCCCATAGGGAGGTCCTGTTTCTTCTGTGGAGCTGGTAGATGCTGTAATCTGATTTTCAACATAATTGTTGATTCTGGTGGTGTATTGTTCACAGGACAACAATTTTTCAGCACCGGTCACTAGGTTGGGCAATCCTTTGCTTTGCAATGCTGTTATTTTTTTCCTGAAATCATTTACTTCTGCCTGCATCTCCTGACATCTCCTTTCCAGAGTCTGTGTGAAATTTCTCAAGGTCAGCACTTTCTTTGCTGTCAGGATAGTGTCTATTCGACTGTGGATGTCTAGTGCTGCCAATTCTTCCTTGGTGTGAGTGTTAAGGAAATGAATCATCTTATTGGCCTGCTTAGGAATAATCCCCAATGCTGCTCTGCCCTTCTGAATTTCAAATTGAGCCATCCCTATTAATTCAATTTGCTCATGTATAGCCTGTATTGATCGCCATTAGTCATTGATTGATTGGCCAATTTTGGCCCACAAAATATTTTTGATCTTAGCCAGAGTTTTGTCTAGAGATAGTTCTTTTTCTAAGGCCTTCACTCTGGTCTCTAGGGCTTTTATTTCGCTTTGCTTCTCGGCCACTGTCATTTTGGACTTGTCATAACTGGCCTCTAGTTTGGCCAACCTTTCTTTGGCCTCTTTTACCTCTATCACCTGAATTTCAAGCTCCTTGATAGCTTTCATTAGGTCCTCCATACTCATATTGGATTCTGGTGCTGCTGTTGTTGCTGCTGTAGCATCTGTAGTTGATGTAGCTTTTGTACGTGCTGGAATGGTAGGATGGACTGCTGCTGTTTGTGTATGAGGAGCAGGGTCAAGAGTTGTAGATGTTTGAGGGGGTTGGGAGGTTGACTCCCCTTGTTTATCTTGCAAGGCTTTCTCCAATTCTATCTCCATCTGTAGTATTCTTTGATTCATCTTTAGAAGCAGATCCATGGTCTCATCAACCTGTTATTCTTGTACAAGTTCTGCAGTTTGAGGGTGAATGGTTGTAGGCAACTTTGCCTACTTTTTGAGTGCAGCAATATCATCCTCCTTCTTCTTCATAAGGGCCTTAATACCCTTTGGATCCTTAGGATCATGTCCTAGATCAACAATAATGTCCTCCAACGTTTTTATTCGGTTATCCTTGGTAGTAGAGGACATCATTTCCAGATCTAATTGAGTATTTGAATTTTTCAATGATTCTTTTAACTGATGGGCCAGCATGGCCTTGTCTGCAAGTGTGGCATAGACCATTTCCCCTGTTTGCTTATGCAGTTCAATTTGATCCATGGGATGTATGTCTTTGGAGAGGACTTCCATGTTTGTCTTTATGTAGTCTGCAGATGATTTGGGGTGTGGAACTTTAGGCTTGAAATGAGTAAAAATCATCTTGTCCTCCTTGATATCATAAGCTGCCATCAATCTTTATTGCTTGGAGGGTGTTGTTTTCAAGAATTGATCATAAAGTTGTATTCTTAATAATTCATTTTGTGCCTTGATTTCCATAAAAGTTCCTTTGACACCAATTGGCTGCTTGCCCTGCTGCCTGGAAGAAGACACCTCTGTACTATGCTGCATACCCTATTCCTGCTGGAATGAGCTGGTAGCAGTCTGCTGGCTAGACTCTCTCTCTTTGTTCTGTCTCTCTACTATTTCTTCACCGATTTCTTCTTCAGCCTGAGGATCAATTCTTTGCCTCTTGGCTTCTGGTCGCTGTGTTGACGCACTTGGAGGTGTGGGCTCCTCTCTATCTCGTTTCTTACCTCTCTCCTCATTAAGAGGAGTTTGCAAGACTGGAATTTGTGATGTTTCAGTTTGCTGTAGAGGGGCTTGCCCTTGACTCTGATCTTTGGAAGTGGTGGGTTGTTCTGTCTCTGTCTCCTACTGTGCATCCATCACTTCTTTTCCTTTTGCTGTAACTATTGTTGTTGTAGATACTTGCTAGGCAGTTTGTGCAGCATCGGCCGTGGAGGTGCCTTCCCCGACTTGGAGTGGCAGCTTGAATGTCACCTGGTGAAAAGAATCCAAGTCAAGATTTTTTTCTAAATCTTTGAAATTTTGCTCCATTATCTCTTCCTGAGTAAATTCTTCAATTAATGTGCCTGGCACACACTCATCTTTGTTGGCATATTGCTCAATTTGTGGAGTTGGACAATGCTTATAGGCTAACAGCCTATATTTGACTGTTCTAGCACTGATAAAGCCATCAGGGTCATAAGGGACCCACTAGAAACTCCTTTTCAACTTGAGCTGTTGCCCCAGTATTTGATCAGCCTCTTGCCAACCATCTTTCTTGTTCATGATAAAGGGGCCTAGATGGTCTTTGAATTTCAGGTTAGCTTTCTTCTTGGCACTATGAAAATGAGTAAGATCTGAATTAATGAGCTGCCTATAGTGTTCTAGGGCAAACAATCTCATGCGTACATATATTGGGAGCCTGTAGGGACAGAGCTCACAACCATAGATCCTGATGACAGTGTGATTTTGGTATAGATACCAATCACCTATTTTATAATTCTTGGACAACTGCAATATTTTCTGCATGTCATATGACAATCTAGGAAGAGGAGTTCTTTTCAAGAGGCATGAGACTGGATAAACAAATTGGCCAATGAACTCACAGTAAGAATATGGAGAATTCTAAACTTGATGAAAAACTGAAGACCAAAAGATAACAGACCTCCTTTCACCCTGTGAATCTAGCTTTTTGATGGGGCATTGGAAGCAATCTGTCTGATAATACATAAACAAGTGATAGATATATGATGAATATTTGAATACTTACTCCCTATCCAGCTTTAGCAGTTGGTCATGTATTTCATTGGCAATGAACTTGGCATAGTTATATTTGACAATAGGGGGCTTTCCAAGGCTATATGCAGACAAAAGGACCAACACTGTTTCATCAATATGCTCACTTGTTGAGAAACCTAGCACAGAGGATATCATGTCCACAAGCAGCTTGCCTACCTCATTGAAATTTACATACAGGAAAGGAGGTGGCCCTGTAGGTTGGCGGTCTGCTCTCATGAAGGTCTTGGCAATTCTAGTAATCTCAGTGCTGGAGAGTTTGGGGACTTCATCCAGCAGGTATTTGATGGAAAAAGGGATGAACAATTCGGTCTATTTGAAATTGAGCATCTGATTAATGGAATCAGGAGTTATATGAAAGAGTATGCTCCCAGATGGAGACTTGATAGCTCTGAGGCTTGGGTCATAATTTTCAGCACAGAGGTGAATTATTTCAGGAAAAATATTTACAGAAGGCAAGAAAAAGATGGGCAAATTTGACTCCAAGATACCATACATGTCACTGTTTCTTAAGTAGCTATTCCTCAGCTGGCAGAAGGTCTGTAAGTGGTTTTTGTCCCCAACAAAATCCTGAATGAGGTAATCACTGTCAACTAAAGGGAGTGCCTCAAGTTCCTTGTTAGGTGCATTGATAGGAGCAACATTTAGAGCAACTGGAGCAGCCATATTGAAATATTTTCTATGTTGATACTTGGGGCTAGGATTCAGTACAATTATTGCATACTACAAGGTGAATTTGTGTTTGGCAGTGGCTTTATCTATTTGCAATGTGTGTCAAAGGAGAGATTACAGAGTTTCAACAGACTTTATCTCTGGTTGACAAACTTGTGGGGCAACTGTAGGGAAAAATAAAGATGTCCCTGAGCTGAGCAGGTGGAATTTTGCAGGGAGAAGTCTGGTGAGAGTGGATAATGAACAACTGTGAGGACCTGTGTTGGCAGCACGAGCTCTTAAAGCTAATTTTTCAAGTGAATTTCACGGATCGACGCGGGTTTACTAAGCCTTGTGGGCAGAGGATGCTAACCAGAAAGTTTAGACAACAAGTAGGTGCATAATTGGCTTAGTGTGCGTGCTAGTAGACTTTTATGCAGGTAAAAAATGGACCAAATGTTGAAAACAGGGGTAAAAAGCTTGACTGTGGGCAAATACCTTGTTTTCACGACACCGAGGGTGTTGAGTTGGAACAATGGTGAGTAATTGAGTTGAATTTGTAGGTGGCAGCAGCGCAGACAGTCAAATTCCAGGTTGGGCGGCAAATCGACGTGAATGGCATGCACAACACTCCCGAAACAAGTAGTGAAAATGATATAAAATGGTCCTTTTTGCGTTGTTTTATGTAAATTCAGGACTTTTTGGCGCTTTTGGCGTTTTTTGGTGATGATGCCAGCATGACGTCATCAGTGGGTCCCACGTACGACATGATGACGTGGACCTCTAACATGGGGGGTGAGGTGGCACAGGACACGGCGACATGACATGGACGTGGGCGGATTAGGTGGCAATGTCACGGAGGCAGGGCACAGACGCAGGCGGTGACGTTAGAGGTGACGTTGTGCTGATGTCAGGGGCGGAGGGTGGTATCCGGTATTCTCCCCGCAAAACCTTTTGGCATGAGCGGTATCGGGGGAGGGGCCTCCGAACACCCCGGGAAGGCGACGCATGGCAGGGGTACGGTGGTAAAACCGCCAATCCCCCGGACGCTAAACATCCGCCGGCTTGTGGGTGAAAATAACCACCCAGACTTGGATCTGGGGGGCCGACGATCGGACGTCTGGTGGGGGTTACGGGGCAGCGGAAGGTTAACTGTGGAGCTCGCCAATTAAAAAACATTAAAAATAATGGCGGGGGTGGGTTTAAACTTTGGTTTGGTGAGGTTATAATGTGTGCCCATTTTATATTTGTTTATTTCAAACATTATAAACAAGTATATTAGCACGGGAGGGATAAAAACAGGGTTTGTGAGCGAGGGGCACTATGGTAATTGATTGTTTACCCAAGGGTTTAATAAAAACCCATAGTCTTTAGGGTGGGGGAGGGTTAATATTAGTCCCAGATGGACTAAATATTTCCCAAGACTAACTTATATAGCTATATTGCTATTGGGTGGGATATTAAATAACTTTTTGGGATTTTATATAGTTTTTTGTAGAACTAGGGATGGGGAGCAATGTTAAGGAGCTAAATAATAAAATTAGCTGTTAATATGACTTTGTGAGGTGAAAATGCAGGGGAAAATACTAAGACCATGAAATGAAACTTAGTCATATTAGAGAAATGGAATTCAGAATAGTGATTTTTACACAAGAAATGTGGCTTCTTCTCCTTTAGTCAACTGAGAATTTGACTTGGAATTGGTACTGGAATGAAGTGAAATAAGACTGTTGGGCAGATCCCAAGGTATTTGGGGAGTGTTAGTAAATGATCTTTGGGGGAAAGGGGAAATTATTCATGCTTCCATTGTTATGTCATCAGACCTCTGCCATGGTGCTAATACCCTGAATGGGATGAGTTCTTCTTTGATAAGCCAAATGGTAAAGGCATTTTTACCTCTGCAACCTCACACTACCTACCCAGCTTGATAATCCTAACACTTTTTCTTCATTTCAACTGGTTGCACTCAGATTAGCAAACCCTGATTATCCTCTTTTCTTGTAATTGCCCTCCTATCTAAATCTACCCTTATCTCTTCCAAGGACCCAGATTAAGTAGTTGGGCTCCTTCATTTCTCTACCTAGCTAGTCATCTGCCAAGCTTGAGCTGTTTGGACAGGAATCATTCTCTATTCTACAACAAACAATTTAAACATGGCATGGTCCAGATTGAACTGTTGGGCCATCCATCACGTATGATTAGCAACAGTATTTCCACATTGTGATGCTGCCAATAAGATAGAAGTGGCATTTTGAGTGGCCACTTTCCTAGTCTTTGATTTGGGGTTCATTTTCACTATTCTTTCTGACCAATTGATTTTCTTTCCTTTTGATTATTGTTTTAAGGCATACCCTCTTTTCATCTTTTAATTTTCCTAGTCTGTATACAAAATATGGAACCTTTGCAAGATGCAATGATGAACATATTTAGCCTTTCCACTGTCAATCATGAAAAATGAAACCTATTGGTATAGGAATGTAATAGTGGCTCCACTTGGGGATGGCTTTTCTTGGTGGAAAGCCAAGAATAGCAGGTCAGATGGCCTTATCTTTTAATTCTTGCTGCAGCGAACCTTCCTTATCATGGATACCTTTGACCTGAATCTTATCAACTTGTGTGCAGTATCCTTTGACCTGATTTGTGCAAGAATTACCACTTTGTGTCTCGCTAGTTTGTATGACTGCTTGTCATTGGTTCTCTATCTAACTGTTGTAAATGAAAAATGCTGAAAATACACATATTTATGTACAATATGTAATTGTGTTATGTTCATGGATCATAATAGTGCTTGAGCATTCTCCCATTCACTGGGCCTTCCTCACTATTTGAACCATCCAGACTCTTCAGAAAAAAGGTGTTATTGCCCTATACAACTTGAATCACAAATGGTCCTTTCCAAAGAAAATCAAAGTTTCCATGTTTCCCTTTGTCTTCCCTCCTAGAATCCCATTTTAGTACTTTGTTTCCTCTAAAGAAGTCTTCAGATTTTGTTCTTTTGTCAAACATCCTTTTCAGCTTCTCTTGTAAAACCTGGGTTCTATGATACACTTCTTCCCTTGTTTGCTGTAAGTGAATTGTTTGATTGATCCTTCTCTGGATGTCATTAGGTTCTGCTTGTATCTCCTGCAGCAATTTGATCATAGGGATCCCAAGGGATGAAGGGAAAACAACTTCCAGACCATATACCAATTCATATGGACTTGTACCAATAGATCTTTTAGTGGTCAATCTATCTACCCATAGTGCATTTACAAGCTTCTTATGCCAATTCTTTTTCTTCTCATCCAAGATATTTTTGATGATGTTAATGAGAATTTTGTTGGAGGACTCAGCTAGGCCATTGCCTTGAGGATAATAGGTTGTGGAATGACCTAGGGTAATATGATATTTGTGACAAAAATTGATCATTCTTTTGGATTTAAAGGCAGCTGCATTGTCTGTAACGATTTTTTCTAGGTAGCCAAATCTAGACAAGATATTGGTTTCTAGGAATTGCATGATGATTGAGTCATTGGCTTGTCTACAAGGTATGGCCTCTATCCATTTGGTGAAGTAATCTGTAGCTGTCAAAATCCATCTATGCTGGCCATAGGATGAAGGGTGAATTTCCCCAATGAAGTCTAAACCCCATCGTTGAAATGGTTTTTCGGTTGAAATTGGTTTGAGGGGTAAAGGCAACAAATTTTTCTTTCCTTCAAAGATCTGACATTTATGACATGACATCACAAACTTTTTTGAATCAACAAACAGGGAGGGCCAATAAAATCTAGCCCTTAGGATTTTATCAGCTTTTGATTTCCAATATAGGTGCCCTCCACAATACCCTGCATGAAATTCTCTAAGAACTTTATCAGTTTCATCCAAGGTTAAAAGATTGAGAAAAATACCTTCATGATTTTTCCAAAATAATACATTATCTATGATACAAAACTTTGAGGCTTTCATTTTCAAAAATCTCTTTTTGGTTCTGGATAACCCTGGAGGAGCTTGTAGTTTTAACAATACAAAACATATGTCAGTATACCAAGGTGATTGTAAGAAGGCCTGATTGATCTGTGGAGTCGTCATCTCCTGTTCATTATCCAGTTCATTGATGTCAAGGGCTTGGAAATTGGTTTCAGTCATTAGTTTAGCTAGCCCTTGTCCTTTTATAAGTTTTTTTGGCTTAATCTCTATGTCATCTTCCAAAATGTTGGCTATCCATTTGCCCCTTTTACCTTCAATTCCCTTTTGAGTTAAAATGTCTTTGATCACTACATTGGGAACATATGCAATTATGTGAGAGTACAAGATATAGATTCTAAAATCCTTTATGGCCTTTACAAGGGCATATGCTTGCTTTTCCATGATCTGCTATTTAAGTGGGGCATCTCTAAGGGCTCTGCTGAAAAAAAAAATGGGTTTCTCACATCCTGAGTCATCCTTTTGTAATAAGACAACAACAATTGTATGTTCAGATGCAAAGGAAAAAACTATAAAATCTCTGTCAAATCTAGGACTTATGAGAATGGGTGTTCTTGTTAAAGCTACCTTGATTTCCTCAAAGGCCTGTTTGGCTTCTAGTGTCCATTTGACTTTGGCATATTTCTTGAGCATGTTACTCAACAATCATATTAGTTCGGCCAACATAGGAATAAATCTTCTTAGGAAATTGATCTTTCCTAGAAAAGCTTGTAATTCTTTGATATTCCTTGGATGAGGGACTTGAAGGATAGCTTGAATCCTATCAGGGTCAATTCTTATACCATCTTTTGAAATTATATGACCTACGAGTTTGCCTTCTTCTAGGCCAAATAGTGATTTCTTTGGGTTCAAAGATATGCCATATTTTCTGCAGATTAAGAACACCTCTCTGAGATGTTCTAGATGTTCTTGGTCTGATTTTGAGAAAGCTGTGAGATCATCAAGATATATGACTAAAAAGTCATGAATTTCTTTAGCGAAGGCTATGTCCATTGCCCTCTGAAATGTGGCTCCTACATTCTTGAGTCCAAAAGGCATTTTGACATCTTTAAAGGTTCTCCAAAATGTAGTAAAGGTTGTTTTATCTTGATCATTTCGGTGAACTAGAATCTGATTGAATTCTGAGAAACCATCCAATAGTGAGATCCTTGAAGCTCCCACTACCCTCTGTAAGATGTGATCCATTTTGGGTAAGGGCTAGTGGTCTTTGCGAGAGACTTTGTTCAAATTTCTTAGGTCAACACAAAGTCTTATCTCCCCAATTTTCTTTCTTGTGTGTTACAAGGTTTGAAATCCATTCAGAAAATCTGATAGGTGCAATAATTCCAGCTTCTTACATTCGTTTCACTTCCTTTTCAATTAGGGGAAGAAGGACTGGATTCACTCTCCTCAAATTTTGTTTAAAAGGTTTCTGGTTTTCTTTCATGGGTATAGTATGTTGGATGACTGAAGTATCATAGGATTTGAGGTATTCATAACTCCAGGCAAACACATCTTGAAACTCTTTAAATAGTTCAATGTATTCTGATTTCTTGTCAGGAGGTAAGGTTCTGGAAAGCTTTATCATTTTGGGATTTTCAGTGGTCCCAATGTTACACTCCTCAATTTCTGCATTTATGGGTTGCATCTTTGGCTTCTTAGGGATGTCATTTGAGTAAAAAATGTCTTCTAAAGGAGTTAAGCATGTGGGCAGGAAATTATCCTTTAGTTCAATCACTTCAAATTCCTCTTCAATGATTTCATCGAAGTTTGCTTGCTTTAGCTTCTGCAAATTGACACAGTCAAAGGTTGTTGGATGCAATATCACATTTTCTATTTTAGCTGATATATTAGTTTTCGCTTTATCAGTTTGTTGTTTATCATCCCTAGTGCCTGTGTCTATGTTTATGCTTGAGAATTCTTCTTTCATGGTTAGAAAATTATTTATCTGTGTATCATTCTCAAATACTTGCCAATTCTCTACATTATCTGGGACAACAGGCCTGTGTTTAATCTCAACAGTGAATTGGTGATTAGGCCCAAAAGGGAGTTTACAGGTGCTTGCAAAAGTTGCCAAAATATGTGCATGTAAGTTATGGCTTCTAGGTATTTTGGTAAGCTGAAATTCCAAGAGGCTACTGAGTAACTCAATTGTTGCTGCTCTGTAAGACCTTAGCCTGAGATCATTTGTAACAAAATTTCCCTTCATCTGCTGTATAATTAAATCTGAATCACCTAAAATGGAAACTTTGATTATCCCAAGACTTCTAATCAGTTTGAGACCTAGCAAAAGGGCTTCATATTCGGCCATGTTGTTTGTACATTTGAAATTAAGTCTATATGCATGACCTTGAGCATGGTCATTCTGTGTATTATGTATCCAAACCCCTGCCCCTGCTCCTAGTTTGTTTACTGACCCATAAAATTCTAAATACCACAAGACTTCCTGATCAATGCTTGTTTCAATAGGTTCACAAGTTTGTTTAGTGGGCATGTTTGGCTTTTGTAATTCATGTGATATATTAGTTGGCTTTGTTGTCTTAATCATATCAATGATCTTTTGATCTTGGGCACTAGACTGCTCGTTTATATTCCTTGTTTCTATTGTTTTTAGGAGCTTGAACTCAGTTTTAGGACACATATCAGCATTGTATAATATAAATGAGTCCATGTCCGAATGAATGGAGTAGATTGGGAAGTTTTGGGGCTTCTCTTGACTGCTCACCACATATTTCATCAATGTTTCTCGGTATAATCTCTTTGGCTGGCCAAAGACTGAAATTGTGGCATATGACATGTCTAGTTGCAAAGATCCTTGGAATTTGGCCCCCCATGATCTGGATAAAAGCATACCATACTTGGGTGGAATGTCAGCTACTACCACATCCATCAAAATTGTTTTAGCTAGGTATTGGACTAAGGATACACAAAGGTCCTTGATAAGGCCTAGACATCTTACCTGGCTAGAATCAAATGAAAACAAGTCTTTATAAGGTCTTGTGATGTCTAGATCAAGTTTTTCCATTACTGGCTTGGGCATTAGATTATGGGAGGCACCTGAGTCAAACATGGCACTGTGTAATACTTTGTCATGAATGTTTAGGCTTACATAAAATGGAGGGATAACTCCATCCACGGATTTGCCATTGACTTCCAAGCCAAAAATCAATTCTGGCTGATCATCAAGAACATTAACTGCATCCCTATTCTCTGGTACTTGTAATGATCTATTGATTTGTTGTCTAACGACCTCATGTTTGGCTAGTCCATAAAGAGGAATGGCTATTTTAAGCTCACCAATTTCTGTTTCTAAATTGAAAGGCTTTTCCATCTGAACCTTTATATTTTGAGCAGGAAATTTTTCTTTTTCTGCTGAGCTTTGGGTGTCCTTCTCTTGAATAGGTACACTATTATGAGGTATGTCTGAGTTGTGCTCCTTTTCTGGAGGCTTGTGCAAGAGTTCTGTTGAAAGAAAAGGTGTAGATGAGGGATTTGCTGAAGGCTGTACATCAGATACATCTTCCACTATGACTTCCCTTTGGAGTTTTTTATCTAAGGAGTCTGTTAAGATAGTTTTATCATTGGGTTTCTTAGGCAATTTCGCATGTGTTGGTTTGGTAAGTTCAGGCACATCTATGGTTCTACTTCTTAATTTATATTGTTTGTGTACCTCATAGACTACTGTATCATACCCTTCTCTGAAATCAAATGACTCACCAGAGTTTGTTTGAAATTGTTTACATTCTTGGGCTTGTTGATCATCTTGTGTTAAGAATACTTGTTGCTCACTGTCCAAACCCATCAGATTGATGTGGGGATCTTCTATTTGTTCATTAGAGGTTGAGGCCTCTGCATAGTTCTCTTGAAATGGAGGTCTAATATTTTGATCAGGACCAATCTTCCCAACATTTGGATTTTGATTTTTTCTAAAATTAGGATTCCTAGTAGTGTTGCTTGTCTGTCCTTCCCAAGAGGATTTTCTTTCAATGGTCTCAACTCTATCTCCTAACCTGTCCATACCTTTGATGATTGCATCTATATTTTTCTCAAAAGCTGAAGGTTCCTCTTTAAATGTTGTTCTTCTCTCATTTTTAGCTTTGTTTCTCTTAGCAATCTGGTTTTCCTCCACACTGACAGCTATATTCTGCATGTCTACCAGACTAGGGGGTGCTCTTTCACTTAACTAATATGCCATATCTGAATCAAAACCAGCCAAGTCAGGTGGGGGCCTCAGGTTCTGAGGAATGGCGTTGTATACATTGTTGAATCTAGCACAATAGTCTTGAACTGTTTCTTGTGGACCCTGTTTTAGATTATCATACTCAGTTAGGATGTGTAAAGGGTCTTTCTTCTTTTCCCATCTGTTTAAGAAGCTCAGGTATAAGGCATCAGGATTGAGTATAGAATGTGCAGCTAATGACCTAAACCAGGTCCTTACATCCCCAGTTAAACTTTGGACAAAAATTTTCATCCTTACATCCTCATCATCAATTTGATAGTTCTCAAAATAGTCCTCCATTTTCTTGGTGTGTTGTTGGGCTGTATAAGAACCAGTACCATCAAAGTAAGTGATCTTGCTTTGATAATCTTGGGGCATAGCCCCTGGATTGGCAGGCAAGTGTAAAGGGGCATATATGTTAGCCATATTTGCAGAGATAAATGGGACAGCAAGAAGGAGTGGAACAACTGGAACAATAGGGGTAATAGGAGTAAGATGTAAAGTGTATGGAGGAGTGGGGAAGTTTCTTTGGGAAGTGGATGAAGAACTAGGAGAAGTAGGAGTAATATGAGGATGAACTGACACTTTAGCAGGGGTAGGAATATAGCTTTGCTAAACAGTTTCAGGGCTTGAGTCTGAAAAATCCTCTTGTTGCTCTTTCTTCTTAAAGACCTTCGGGATTAAATTGGGATTTTCAAAAACGGCTGGAGGATCTGGGTCAGGGTTTGACCTGGTGTAATGAGTTTTCTTCTTTGGAGCCAGCTTCTGATTTTTTTTCTTAGTGTTTAATGAGAGGCTTGAAATCACAGCTTTTGAGCAATATTTCCCAGGAGATTCGTTTGAACAATAGGAAGCTTGATTTTTTCTAAGTTGTAGATTGAAACTGAGTGAGTCCCCAGTGGAGTCACCAATGATGTTATCACTCAGGTTGTTCCCTTCTTCCTATAGGGAATACAGCCGAGGTAACCACTAACCAGTCTTTTAGTTGCAGGTCCTAGCCTACCTGCAACTAGAGAGGGCTCTCTCTTTATAGTTTAGCATTGTTTTGGGGTGATTTTAGGCTAGTTATGGTGCACTAATTTAGCTTTAGGTTTGGTTGGGTGGTGAATTCAAACAGAGCTGGTGTATAGATTACAGAGCAGTCTGAACCATTGGGCAATGGAGTTCATGATGGTGTACTGTTGAAGTATTTCTTTGAGGGAAGGGTATTGTTGCAAAGCCAGATAGGCATTTATGGAACAATTATTAAAATTTGGGTTATGAAAGAATAAGATCAGTGAGTTAAAGGCAGTCAAGAATCTTTCACTATGCTAATTGGGGAAGAAAGTGGGAATGTTGTTCAATAGCAGTTAAGAATTTCTAAACAGTATTCACAGTGAGAGAATTAGTTTAAATATGAGCAATTAAGAATTCATATCCATGGCTAATCCTGAAGAAAACATATTTAGAAACAGAGATTGAGCAGAGAGTGTATTTAAACAAGTCCTAAGCTATTCTTTTTCTATGTTACTATGATCATGAAACATATGTGAAATTTATGCATACACAGAAAGACAAAACATACTTCAGAGTAACTTATTGTTCCATTTAAGTGACACAGGAATTCTAGAACGTAACACAGTCCTTCATTTCCACCTTCAGACAGTACAGAGACCAGGAACTTCACCAGCAATTTATATTAGCAAAAAGTCTGAGATATACAATGCAGCTCTTCAGAGAGAGATTCACAAAAACCCGACCCCCAATACGTTCTATCGGGGGATATATATACAAAAATAGGAGATAAAATATCTAGATGATGAGTCATTGTGTAATAAATTACATCACCAACTCTGTCAAAGAAGTAAATGAAAGAAATAACTGCAACAGTTAATATTGGGATGGCAGCTGTCTTTTGTTAGACAAGTTTTGACTTTTTTTTATCAACAAAGTTGGTTGTAGATGCGTTTTTAATCTGCGTTTGCCGAGCACGTTGTCTTAGTGCTTTACTGAGTCACTGCCTTGATGCTTTCTGTAGTACTTGTGTGTTTGATTCTTTGCTGACCTGTACTGTGACTGAGATCTAAAGCTGACAAAAGGAAGAGTAGACCAAAATTACCTGGGCAATACTTCCAGCATTGCTTGCCACCAATCAGCTGTAGGTAGCTGATATCTCCTTATCTTTATGAGTGTTTCATCTGCTTCAGTATATCTATAGAAATTTGGAGGCACTTCAAACAGATGATTAATCTCATGCTCAATAAAAAATAGATTCTCCAATTTATCATATAGAGATTGCCCAGAGGGAGGTCCTGTTTCTTCTGTGGAGCTGTTAGATGTTGTAATCTGATTTTGAACATAATTGTTAATTCTGGTGGTGTATTGTTCATAGGACAACAATTTTCCAGCACCGGTCACTAGGCTGGGTAATCCTCTACTTTGCAATGCTATTATTTTTGTCCTGAAATCATTTACTTCTACCTGCATCTCCTGACATTTCCTTTCCAGAGTCTGTGTGAAATTTCTCAAGCTCAGCACTTTCTTTGCTGTCAGGATAGTGTCTGTTCGACTGTGGATGTCTAGTGCTACCAATTCTTCCTTGGTGTGAGTGTTAAGGAAATGAATCATCTTATTGGCCTGCTCAGGCATAATCCCTAATGCTGCTCTGGCCTTCTGAATTTCAAATTGAGCCATCCCTATTAACTCAATTTTCTCGTGTATATCATGTATTGATCGCCATTGGTCATTGATTGATTGGCTAACTTTGGCCCACAAAATCTTTTTGATCTCAGCGAGAGTTTTGTCTAGAGCTAGTTCATTTTCTAAGGCCTTCACTCTACTCTCTAGGGCTTTTATTTCCCTTTGCTTCTCGGCCACTGTCATTTTGGACTTTTCATAACTAGCCTCAATTTTGGCCAACCTTTCTTTGGCCTCTTTTACCTCTGTCACCTGAATTTCAAGCTCCTTGACAGATTTCATTAGGTCCTCCATACTCATATTGGATTCTGGTGCTGCTGTTGTTGCTGTTGTAGCATCTGTAGTTGATGTAGCCATTGTAGGTGCTGGAATGGTAGGAGGGACTGCTACTGTTTCTGTATGAGCAGAAGGGTCAAGAGTTGTAGATGTTTGAGGGGGTTGGGAGGTTGACTCCCCTTGTTTATCTTGCAAGGCTTTCTCCAATTCTGCCTCCATCTGTAGTATTCTTTGATTCATCTTTAGAAGCAGATCCATGGTCTCATCAACCTGTTTTTCTTGTACAAGTTCTGCAGTTTGAGGGTGAATGGTTGCAGGCAGCTTTACCTGCTTTCTGAGTGTAGAAATATCATCCTCCTTCTTCTTCATAAGGGCCTTGATACCCTTTGGATCCTTAGGATCATGTCCTAGATCAACAATAATGTCCTCCAACGTTTTTATTCGGTTATCCTAGGCAGTAGAGGACATCCTTTCTAGATATAATTGAGTATTTGTATTTTTCAATAATTCTTTTAACTGATGGGCCAGCATGGCCTTGTCTGCAAGTGTGGCATAGACCATTTCCCCTGTTTGCTTATGCAGTTCAATTTGATCGATGGGATATATTTCCTTGTAGACGACTTCCATGTTTGTCTTTAAGTAGTCTGCAGATGATTTGGGGTGTGGAACTTTAGGCTTGAAATGAGTAAAAATCATCTTGTCCTCGATATCATAAGCTGCAATCAATCTTTGTTGCTTGGAGGGTGTTGTTTTCAAGAATTTATCATAAAGTTGTATTCTTAATAATTCATTTTGTGCCTTGATTTCCATAAAAGTTCTTTTGACACCAGCTGGTTGCTTGCCCTGTTGCCTAGAAGAAGACACCTCTGTGCTATGCTGCATACCGTGTTCTTGCTGGAATGAGCTGGTAGTAGTCTGCTGGCTGGAATCTCTCTCTTTGTTCTGGCTCTCTACTATTTCTTCACCGATTTCTTCTTCAGCCTGAGGATCAATTATTTTCCTCTTGGCTTCTGGTTGCTGTGTTGACTCACTTGGAGGTGTGGGCTCCTCTCTATCCCGTTTCTTACCTCTCTCCTCACTAAGAGGACTTTGCAAGAGGGGAATTTGTGATGTTTTAGTTTGCTGTAGAGGGGCTTGCCCTTGAATCTGATCTTTGGAAGTGGTGGGTTGTTCTGTCTCTGTCTCTTGCTATGCATCCATCACTTCTTTTCATTTTGTTGTAGCTGTTGTTGTTGTAGATACTTGCTGGGAAGTTTGTGCAGCTGCGGCCTTAGAGGTGCCTTCCCCGACTTGGAGTGGCAGCTTGAATGTCACCTGGTGAAAAGAATCCAAGTCAAGAGTTTTTTCTAAATCTTTGACATTTTGATCCATTATCTCTTCCTGAGTAAATTCTTCAATTAATGTTCCTGGAACCCACTCATCTTTATTGGCATATTGCTCAATTTGTGGAACTGGACAATGCTTATAGGCTAACAGCCTATATTTGACTCTTCTAGCACTGATAAAGGCATTAGGGTCATAAGGGACGCACCAGAAACTCCTTTTCAGCTTGAGCTGTTGCCCCAGTATTTGACCGCCTCTTGCCAACCATCTTTCTTGTTCATCATAAAGGGGCCTAGATGGTCTTTGAATTTTAGGTTAGCTTTCTTCTTGGCACTATGAAAATGAGTAAGATTTGAATTAATGAGCTGCCTATAGTATTCTAGGGAAAACAATCTCATGGGTACATATCTTGGGAGCCTGTAGGGACAGAGCTCACAACCATAGATCCTTATTACAATGTGATTTTGGTATAGATACCAATCACCTATTTTATAATTCTTGGACAACTTCAATATTTTCTGCATGCCATATGACAATCTAGGAGGAGGAGTTCTTTTCAAGAGACATGAGACTGGATAAATAAATTGGTCAATGAACTCACAGTAAAAATATGGAGAATTCTGAACTTGATGAAAAACTGAAGACCAAAAGATAACAAACCTCCTTTCACCCTGTGAATCTAGCTTTTTGATGGGGTATTGGAAGGAATCCGTCTGATAATACATAAACAAGTGATAGATGTATCATGAATATTTGAATACTGCCTCCCTATCCAGCTTTAGCAGTTGGTCATGTATTTTATTGGCAATGAACTTGGCATAGTTATATTTGACAATAGGGGGATTTCCAAGGCTATATGCAGACAAAAGGACCAACACTATTTCATCAATATGCTCACTTGTTGAGAAACCCAGCACAGAGGATATCATGTCCACAAGCAGCTTGCCTACCTCATTGAAATTTACATACAGGAAAGGAGGTGGCCCTGTAGGTTAGCGGTCTGCTCTCATGAAGGTCTTGGCAATTATAGTAATCTCAGTGCTGGAGAGTTTGGGGACTTCATCCAGCAGGTATTTGATGGAAAAAGGGATGAACAGTTGGGTCTATTTGAAATTGAGCATCTGATTAATGGAATCAGGAGTTATATGAAAGAATATGCTCCCAGATGGAGACTTGATAGCTCTGAGGCTTGGGTCATAATTTTCAGCATAGAGGTGAATTATTTCAGGAAAAATATTTACAGAAGACAAGAAATAGATGGATAATTTGACTCCCAGATGCCATACATGTCACTATTGCTTAAGTAGATATTCCTCAGCTGGCAGAAGGTCTGTAAGTGGTTTCTGTCCCCAACCAAATCCTGAATGAGGTAATCACTGTCAACTAAAGGGAGTGCCTCAAGTTCCTTGTTAGGTGCATTGATAGGAGAAACATTTAGAGCAGCTGGAGCATCCATATTGAAATCTTTTCTGTGTTGATACTTGGGGCTAGGAATATTACAATTATTGCAGACTGTAAGGTGAATTTGTATTTGGCAGTGCCTTTAGCTATTTGCAATGTGTGTCAGAGGAGAGATTACAGATTTTCAACAGAATTTTTGGTTGACAAACTTGTGGGGCAACTGTAGGGTAAAATAAAGATGTCCCTGAGCTGAGCAGGTGGACTTTTGTAGGGAGAAGTCTGGTGAGAGTGGATAGTGAACAACTCTGAGGATCTGTGTTGGCAGCACGAGCTCTTAAAGCCAAATTTTCAAGTGAATTTAGCAGATTGACGCGGGTTTACTGAGCCTTGTGGGCAGAGGATGCTAACCAGAAAGTTTAGACAACAAGTAGGTGCATAATTGGCTCAGTGTGGGTGCTAGCAGACTTTTATGCAGGTAAAAAATGGACCAAATGGTGAAAACAGGGGTAAAAAGGTTGACTGTGGGAAAATACCTGGTTTTCATGATGCCAAGGGTGTTGAGCTGGAACAATGGTGAGTAATTGAGTTGAATTTGCAGGTGGCAGTAGCTCGTATGGTCAAATTCCAGGTTGGGTGGCAAATCGACGTGAACGACATGCACAACGCTCCTGAAACAAGCAGTGAAAATGATATAAAATGGTCCTTTTTGCATTGTTTTATGTAAATTAGGGAACTTTTGGCACTTTTGGCACTTTTTGGTGATGACGTCAGCATGACATCATCGGTCGGTCTCGGGTACGACATGATGACATGGCCCTCTGACATGGGGGGTGAGGTGGCACAGGACACGATGGCATGATGTGGACGCGAGCGGATTAGGTGGCAATGTCACGGAGGTAGGGCGCGGACGTGGGCAGTGACGTTAGAGGTGACGTGGTGCTGACGTCAGGGGCGGAGGGTGGTATCTGGTATTCTCTGCGCACCACCTTTCGGCATGAGCAGTATCGCGAGAGGGGCCTCCGAACACCCCAGGAAGGTGACCCGTGGCGGGGGTACGGCGGTAAAACTGCCAATCCCCCGGATGTTAAACATCTGTCGGCTTGTGGGTGAAAATGACCGCCCACCCTTGGATCTGGGGAGCCGACGATTGGACGGCTGGCGGGGGTTACAGGGCGGCGGAAGGTTAACTGTGGAGCCCGCCAATTAAAAAACATTAAAAATAATGGCGGGGGTGGGTTTAAAATTTGGTTTGGCGAGGTTATAATGTGCGCCCATTTTATATTTGTTTATTTCAAACATTATAAACAAATACATTAGCGTGGGAGGGATAACAACAGGGTTTGTGAGCGGGGGGCACTATGGTAATTGATTTTTTACCCAACGATTTAATCCAAACCCATAGTCTTTAGGGTGGGGGAGGGTTAATAATAGTCCCAGATGGACTGAATATTTCCCAAGACTAACTTATATAGCTATATTGCTATGGGGTGGGATATTAAATAGCTTTTTGGGATTTTATATAGTTTTTTGTAGAACTAGGGAAGGGGAGCAATGTTAAGGAGCTAAATAATAAAATTAGCTGTTAATATGACTTTGTGAGGTGAAAATGCAGGGGAAAATACTAAGAACATGAAATGAAACTTAGTCCTATTAGAGAAATGGAATTCAGAATAGTGATTTTTACACAAGAAATGTGGCTTCTTCTCCTTTAGTCAACTGAGAATTTGACTTGGAATTGGTACTGGAATGAAGTGAAATAAGACTGTTGGGCAGATCCCAAGGTCTTTGGGGAGTGTTAGTAAATGATCTTTGGGGGAAAGGGAAATTAGTCATGCTTCCATTGTTATGTCATCATACTTCTACCATGGTGCTAATACCCTGAATGGGATCAGTTCTTCTTTGATCAGCCGAATGGTAAAGGCATTTTTACTTCTGCAACCTCACACTACCTACCCAGCTTGATAATCCTAACATTTTTTCTTCATTTTAACTGGGTGCACTTAGATTAGCAAACCCTGATTATCCTCTTTTCTTTTAACTGCCCTCCTATCTAAATCTACCCTTCTCTCTTCCAAGGACCCAGATTAAGTAGTTGGGCTCCTTCATTTCTATACCTAGCTTGTCATCTACCAAGCTTGAGCTGTTTGGACAGGAATCATTTTGTATTCTGCAAAAAACAATTTAAACATGGCATGGTCCAGATTGAACTATTGGGCCATCCATCAAGTATGATTAGCAGCAATATTTACACATTGTGATGCTGCCAATAAGATAGAAGTGGCATTTTGACTGGCCACTTTCCTGGTCTTTGATTTGGGGTTCATTTTCACTATTCTTTCTCACCAATTGATTTTCTTGCCTTTTGATTATTCTTTTAAGGCATACCCTCTTTTCATCTTTTAATTTTCCTAGTCTGTATACAAAATATTGAACGTTTGCACGATGCAATAATGAACATATTTAGCCTTTCCACTGTCAATCATGAAAAATGAAACCTATTGCTATAGGAATCTAACACTATCTTTGTTTCTTTTATAAACTTACAGACGAAGCCTGAAGCCAAGCTAGCTAGCCTTCGAACTGCACTTGTTATACAAATGAAAAGTAGATCAATGCTGCTTCAGTCTATCTCCGGGTTTTGTTTACAAATTAAACAATCGATTTTCAAACAGTCTAATTGCCCTAAGTGGTGGCTCTAGTAGCCTCCTTAGATCTACCCCTGTGATTTACATATACTGAACATCACTTACTCGTCCTAAATCCCTGAACTGAATTGCAAATTGTGAGTAAAAAAACTCGTTCAAAGTCTCGCACTAGTACCATCGCACCCTGCCTTCAAGGCAGTCTGTATGCATCACACTTCCCGAGTGCAGTAGGTGCGTTGCATACTAAATTCACTGTGTGACAGGTGCGATGGTCAGGGAAGGTTAACTTTACCTTCAAACTTTGGTTTTTTCCTCACTATTTTCAGTCCTATTTAGGAGTTTTACTGTCTATGGTTAGTGTATCTCTGTGAAAACCCCCTTCTCTTACATTATTCTACCTCATAGTGCAAATAACTATAAGTGTTTTTATGTATTGTGCGCCATTTTCAGTTCTCTTTTGCAAAAAAGTAACATAGTCGAACTGTTGTTTCTTGATCTGAAAGTGTCGTAGCTGTCATTTTCAGTCATAAAAGACAATCACATTGATTCTTGATAGTCGATTATACCATTACTATTGCATACGATTTTAATTAATAGATTTTAAAGTGTCGAAAAGCAATTTTCATTTCGAAGTCGCAAAGTGTCTCTCCTACCTTCACTTCATTTTGAAAAGAAATTTGTTGAGTACTATCACTTTGAAAATAATTTAGATTTGCACTTACCTTTCTTATCATCATTCATACATTAAAAAGGCTGAAAACAAATACATGCATGTGCATTTGCATTTAGACTGCTTGGTTTGATTTAGGATGGTGCATTTAGCATATGCTCTATGCTCTTTGCAGAAATATTCTTAACCTTCTTTCCTTAGTAGCTAGGATTTTCATTGTTGAAAGAAGATTAAACATTTGTTTATCATCTTAGACCGCATTTTAGTAATTGTATACACATCACGCGGTGAACCTAAAAGGCAAATTTTTAAGCAAGATCAACTTAAAATAAATCTAATGAATCTAACAACGCTATGGAACCTGACACACAACATCTAGAGGTTTAGGCTAGAGACATATTTTGGCATCGTAAAACCTAGTGACTATTTTTTTCATTATCGGTTGGGTGATTCCTCCACTTTGAGACGGCAAGTGCCAATATGGACTTGTGCTCCCATGTACCGTCGAGTATATTTTGGGAGACAAAAATAGGTTGCATCCTTTATCCTTAGAAAGCCGTGTCTACCGCCCTATCAATCGCAATGCACTGAACACAGCATTCGGGAAGATTGACTGCCATACCATAAAAAGTATTCTGCATTTTTTCATTTGGTTTGGTAATCCCCTCTACCTAGATCTCCAGAGAAGTCCATTTTGCTCCTTTTTTGACTCCTTAAAAGAAAAGGCCCTCTGAGCACTTGTCACTTCAGGCTCAATAAAAATCGAAGGCGACTAGAGTCATCTTTTGTTTTTTCTCAACTCTTTAAAATTGAAAAAACAAGTTGTGTCAAAGAATCTAAAATTTATTTTAATCGGAATAACATCACAAATTCCATCGTTAGTCTTTAGGTTGAGAAAATGGAGTCTACCAACCAAGGATTTCCCCTTGGAGGAAATCCTAGTCCCTTCTCCTCTTGGGGAGATGTTGGTGCACCCCATATGGCCACATTGTCA
>APFE030905193.1:54591-66168 GCA_000404065.3 Pinus taeda
TCTTCGCTTGATAAAGCTGATAAAGCTAAAAATCAAGTAACTGAGAAGAAGAAGAAGCAAAAAGAGAAAAAGGAAAAGAAGAAAAAGGAACCAAAATCGAAACGGGGAAACCAGGCATCATCTAGCGAAAATCCTCACACCGCACTGTCTAAACCTAAATCTCCTTGTGTCATTTGCAATGGAGACCGCTATCAGCGAGATTTTCCCTGCATTCCATAGATCTTAAGGGACTGGTCTCCTCCTTTGCATAATTGGGTGGCATCAACCTCTAATGATCATGTTGAATGCACACCATCAACCAGTGAAAGTGGAGCACCTGGATAGAAAAGGAATCCCAGATTTGCTTGTAAATTGTGTGAAGGCAATCACGCCATCCACCGTTGCCCCTTCCTTGACGAAGCTAAAAGAGTTTTGGATGACCGTCCTGCTTCACCGCTACGGCTCCCTCCTGGATATAAAAAACTCTTGCCAAGAACACCACTGGTTGAAAATCTAGCTGGCCCGTCATTGTGGTCGGCCGAAGTGTCTATCATTGAAAATGAAACCTCTGAATCCGTACCAAACAAAAGTCGAAAGGTCGAGACAGCAGTTGACTTGGTCTTGCCTTAAGAGTGTTCATCTTTGAATGATACCGTCACTGAAGAGAAAGAGAACGACACCATTCAAATTCTTTTCATAAACACAAACTTCGATGAACTTGGGGGAAGTCCACCCGTTCCTTTATCGTAGGAAGGAAGTTCGTCAGAGTCATACCCGACCGTCTATTCGGTCCCACCTCCAAGCAACCTAGTCATTTCCTTCGACTAAAATCTACTAGGTAGACCCCATTTACCAAGTAGTGTACCATTCATAATCATTGTACAAACTTACAGAATGGTCATGGCTGGTACCATCATCGATGAAGGGGCTTCTGTGAGTATCTTTACCTCAACTACTTGGAAAGCACTTGGTTCACGATCGCTTTTGCCTGAAATGAGAAATGTGATAGGCTTCGGCAAAGGAACTAGTCGACCATTAGGGATCCTTCCAAATGCGCCCATTACTTTGAGAAGGAAAACCATTCACATGAACGTAATGGTAGTTAAAGGACCCTTGGATTATAATCTACTCCTTGGACGCGATTATATTTATTGCATGGGAACCATTGTCTCTTCACTCTTTAGATTAATTTGTTTTCTGCATGAAGGCAGAGTGGTCAAGCTCGCGGACCAAATGTCATTCCCCAGTTCACACATCCAAAATAGTCAAATACCATCCCTAAATGGTCTTTTCACGCAAGGAATGTCTCATCGATATCCAGTCCGTCCACCTGATGAGTGCGAGTGATCTAGGAGGATGTGACTGAAAACCAGGGGGAATGCACCCTAGTCTGTTTCGGCAGGAAAACCTTAGGTATAAAGTGGGTTTCCGTAGAGGATATATGACTAGTCTGACACACCCGTCCTCACAGGAAAATGGGATTAGGCTGGAATAAGATACCTTCGTTAAAGTTATGTGAGTGGCATGCGTCAGCACTGCTCAGCTTTGTCTATTTCAGTAGACATCACCAAGGAAGCATTTGGTCCACTTCATGGGGAACTTTCATGGTAACCTCGGAATTTCTCACTATACTTGGGGGCATGCAAACCTTTCCGCATGCAAGCGAAGAGTGACTATCTACTTTTTTAAATTTGTGGGACCTCTAACCCTTTAAACCCGTAAGGCTGGTTGTTTCCTAGCTTGCATAAAGAAAGGATTCGGGGAAAAGCTTCAAAATATGCAAGCCCCTTCAAAATGGCATCTTGAATGAGACATCCTTATCATATGATTGGTGAGTAGTGTTACCACAGGGTTCAAGCTCGTTAAAAAATAAACCCCTCATGAGCAGTTTTAGCACATAGTTCAAGCTCGTTAAAAAAATAAACGTAAGTCATGAGCAAATGTTTCCCCTAGAGTTTAAGCTCACTAAAAAATGAACTGGTAAATAACCATTGTGAATGCCTTATTGCTAGCTTTTGAGCCTTGGTCGTGTTCTCATCATCACCTCCACTCTTCTTTTAGCCGATCATTCACCCCCATATGATTGTTTACCCCTTCGAGGAACATCTGCGAAGAGTGATTCTATTAGCCATCCTTGTGACACTGCCGTGATTGGAGAATTCAAAACCTTACCTGGAATCAGCTGCTACCCAAAATCATCACTCGTTCCTCGAAAACGAGTCTCCCTTAAGCTCCTCTCAACTGACTCATAAAATATGAAAAGATTGTTGAGCGATTAGCCTCTCAGGCTCATTAAAGTCATCGGAAGTGCTATCACTCCTCTGGATTTTAATCTTTTTTGGATTTGATGGATTATTACACAAAAATATCAGGCGCTTGTCTTGTTCGGTTCGTTAAAACTATCAAAAATTCATCCCTTTAGTATTATTTTACACTTTTTTAGACTTAAGAGATTAAATGACGAAAAAGAATCTTTGGAGTCTCCTTTCCATTCCTTTCAGACTCTCTAAAGTTGAAATGGACCGAGTTATCTTTGTCGTTAAACTTGTTAAAACCAAATAGCGACATACTCATCCAAATGGACGAGAATGAGTTTCATTATCATTAGGCTTGCTAAAATATAGCGACAGGTTTTCCCAAAGGGCAGATTATAGAACAATAATATGTTATCCTCCTCAAGCTTGACAAAAATAAAGAGGTACTGGTCAGCAATGACTGGGGAAAATTGGGAAGAAAACTTGAAAAAGATTTATTGGTAGCAAGTCGCTCTTGAACATGATACTTTCCTTCTACATCCAAGCTGAGTTGGGTTGTTCCATTCATTGGTCATCGCCATTGGTCCATCACACCATCCATCTTTGGGGTTAATGCTACCAATCCATCGCTAGTGTCGCCGATATCTTCAAGAGAAATCATTCAGACAATTTGCCTGTGTCTCACCCACTGCAATATATTCATGCTCCATTCCTTCATGACCGCCACCCTGAACCCTGTATTGTCAAATTGTTTTCACCTTCAAAATCATTTCCTTCATTCCATGTCGTTGATGTGGGATTCATTAAGGCCCTCCTGTGATGGGTCACTTCTTGTCGACATCAGCTCATTATCCAAGAAGTTAACCTAGGGACAACCCTTTCAGTACTTTGAAGCTTGCATGCCTCAATGGCAAGTTTCTCACTTTCGGCAACAGGTTTACATCAATGGCCTTCAACCGAGAGATTTTACATGGTGTTCGATGCCAAGTCCTTTTTCACACCATGTGAATTGTACTGTAGTACCTTAAGGGTCATTGTCATTATTGGTGATTCCTCTCATGCTTGTTAACAACTTATATCATTGGCTGGTAATCAGGCGATGTCTTTCCATGTTCGACTCCAGAACATTTTTCACATGGATCAACTTATACTCTGAATGAAGATTGAATGCGTTTTGAAGACCCTAGATCTAGTTTCATCCATCTAGGCTGCAATATATTCAGGAATATAAAGACATCAAGTGTACATCATTGCTAAATAGATGATCATCCAAATCAAAGGATGATGAGTCCAAATCATTAGTCTGCCACACAGACGATTGTCTATCCTATGTACATGAAAATGAATTTATAAAGCTGAGCATGGGAATGCCCGCCTCAGCTAGATCATGAAAAAATGTTGTCAAAATAATGTATTGTATTGTATCTTATTACAGGTCGCCTCCCAGCTCGAAAAAAAACTTCGGATCCTCATAGTAAAGCATTTCACCCAACATCAAAAAGATTAACGACCTCATGCTTTAGGGGGCAACTGTTATAGACATTTTTGGGCACTTCAAACCCAATCATAAATGTCCATAAACTAAGGGCTCCTAAGTCCCTAAAAGTGTTGCTTCATGGCCTAAAGGAACAAGGTCAGCTGATTACATCATCTCCTAGAAGTTCTCCACTAAAAGCTGCTCATAAATGGTCAAAATTGGACCATACTGAAAACCCAGTGCAGAGGGTGTGATGTATACCACCTTCCCAGTGTATAGTGTGCGATGCATATCACCTTCTCAGTGTAGAGGGTGCGATGCATACTGAATGGCTCCTCTGTAGGGTACGATGGTTGGGAATGGACAAATGGCAGGGACAAAATGCGAGGTGGAAGATCATGGAATCTTCCAGAAGCTTCCTCTCTGACACTTGCCTCTCTGTTTTCAACCAGAGATGAGTAAGAGATCATCATTCTCCAAGTGGGAACAGGAACTATCAGATAGAGGACACTAATCAAGACCCCAGAAGATGACTCACCTCCCTTGGATCTCTCATCATAGAGATTCAGGGGGTTGGAATCTTGTATCTTGTAGAGAAGTGCTGTTGGTTTTTTGGTGTATATTCATAGTGTTGGGTGATCTAAGCTTTACTTGAGGTGAAGAAGGGCTTTCTAGTTGGAGGATGATGATGGGTCTGAACATATGGTTTTAATCCTCTTGCTTCTTTTCATCTTAATAAAGTTGTTCAAGTTTCCCTCCATATTCTTGTATGTTTACTTATATATGCATTTGTATGGTTAACACACATCTGGTCCTGTGTTATTTATGAATATAGATCTTTGTTCTTCGATAGTAGTATGTTGCTGTGATTCCACAGGTGCTCTTTGAAGCTAGGCAGACGGGGAAGAAGTGGCAAAGCTCTATCAGGAAGGAGAGGAAATCAAGCGCAAGACTAAGGTTGGTCTCCTTTGTTCCACTCCTATCTATTTTCATAAAGGAAAGGAAAAGTAGAATTTACTTGTTTGTTTTTAAGATAGCTACCAGTCTTAGTGGGCATAGCAGCATCCGAGTGGACACTATTCCCGGTAATAGGAAGATAGACTTCAACACTTTGAAGGGTTAGTTCCTCTCCACTATAGTTTTGTGATGTGAAATTGGTTTGCACCCGATATGGGTATGAGCTAGATACAATAAGATTTCAAGTCCGGAACTCCATTCTGGCTATGTCTTTTCACGGTTTTCCTGTGTAAAACAAAGTTTTGCCTACAGAACTCTATAATGCAAATAAAGAAGCCAAGGCTTGCCAATATGAAGGAAACATAGTCCAAAGGCTTCAACAAAAGTGTTAATTGGAAAATACAGCCAAATCACTAATATTACGACTCAGAAGAAAAGCAACGAAACCAAATACACATACAAATACCAGTTAGTAGGCAAACATAGTTCTGATGCATAGAAAGGCTTTCAAAGGTCACCACGCCTCTCGGATCGACCATTACACAGAGAAAATCCCTCTCGCTTTAAGAAATACGTGATAAAAGCATGCAGTCCAAATCCTATTACAATAGCATCCAAATTACATTTATACTGGTTCGTATTAACAACCAAATCCCTAAATTGAAGGCTTAATTTAATGCAACTATCCGTTTTGTGAGAAATCCTCCTCGAGAACCTCCACTATGTTTAAATAATCCTATTAGTTCAGCGAGGTATTCTCCTCAAGAACCTCCAATATAGCCTAACTATTAACATTTATTACAACATGATTTATTCCTAGATTCTATCTCTATGCTAAACTAGAAAAACATGGAAATTGATGGCTAAAGGATCCCACTCCTTTGCTTGTATATTTTCTTTTGTGTTTTTGGAATAATTTTGAAGTTTTTCCCTCCAAGTCTTATGCTCTTGCATCAAGAATTGAAAAAGTAATCTTTTCCTAATTGGAAAATTCATGAACTGAAAAATATCCTTCCAACATATTTAACCATTTATCTATGGAATCTTCATCTATCAAGACTTTGAATATGGGAATATTGAAATTAACTTGTACCTTAAAAGGAGTGGCACCTCCAGAGTGGTTGCTGGATGAAGATGCATCACCTGTGAGTAGTTGTCGAAGGATTTGGGAAAAGTTATCCATCAACGTGTCCCTTGGTCACTCGAGGGATTCCTAGAGTAACATTTTGGAAGGATCTCCTACCCCCTTGCCTTTATTTTCTTCTACCATGGGGGTTCTTCAGGTTTTTTGAGGTTGATATTGCAATGGTTCAACCAGATCAAGCCCTAACTCCTTCTACCTTAACCTCGTTGGGGACATGCAAAGAAATAGAGAGAAAGAGAAGACCGCTTTGATACCACTGATCCAAACTTAAAGATGAATGCGAAAACTTATAGATATAATCATAAACACATGAATGCAATAGAAAAAAACTTCATTTCATTAATAGAAAAATATTGAACTATGCTTACAAACAAAATGGAAATAAGAAAGTTAGGCAATGGTAGCTTATCTGTGAGAAGAGATGTGGTGGCTACATGCCTCTGAACTATGTTATAATGAGGCTTAAGGGCTTATTTATTATTGGAAAACATGAGAAAACTCTAAGCACAGGAGATGTAACACTGTGAGTTTGTGGGCCCCATTGGGGTTAGTTGGTAAACCAACTTGGCGGGGTCATAACATAGTCATATTATCACCGTTTGGCGCATACAATACGTTGTCAAAAAGGTCTCACTGAGTACTACAAGTTTGGACACAGGCCCTTTCTTATGGCTATGCACCTTCTGCAAACCCCAATAAAATGTCGTTTAGGGGGTCAAAACTGCTCTGAAAGTTCAAGACTTGAAAAACTGCTAAAAATAGTAAATGTTGAAATGAACAAGGAAACAGATGAAACCGACTGGGGGATCTAGGTGAAATAGGCAGGTGGCCATCAATATCCACCTGGATCATCAACCTCCTCAATCATAGCTAATTTTTTCTTCCTACTCAAGGCATCCACTACAACATTAAGTCTCCCTGGCCTATACTCAATTGTCATATCAATCTCTGCTGAAAAGCCTTGTCAACAAGCCTACTTAACTGACAATCTAGGTTGAGATGAAAAGTAAGTTGCTACAACATTATCTTTTATAACCTAAAATGGCCTCCCAATCAAATAATTCCTACAAACCTAAAGATAACGAATGATTACTACCATTTCTTTCTCGTGGATGGGGTACCTCCTCTCCCTGTCCTATATCTTCTCACACTCATAGGCCATCGGATGTCTATCTTGCTTGAGGGAGCCTCCAATTGCGAAATATGAGGCACTTTTATGTACCTCAAAATATTGCTCAATATTTGGAAACTTCAATATTGGAGTTGTCACCATCTTGCACTTTAACTCTTCAAATGCCTTAGTGCACTTCTCAATCCATCTCCATGGCTTATCATTCTTCAACAAGTTGGTCAGTGGTGTTGTAATATTGGAGTAGCCCTCAACAAATATCCTATGGTAGTTAGCCATTCTACAAAAGACTCTCACACCATTAACATCCTTTGGTTATTCCCAATCTTCAACCACCATTTACTTCCACCAAACAAACTCATACATTTGTGCCATAATCCTCCTTAACCTGCTCACATGGCCCTATGGTCATTCTACCCTACTACATACAAACTCATTCCAGGACACCTCATATGACTCTTCATTCATCCAATGGTCAACTTGCCCTCATCTTGTGGACCCTCAGTTCTACATTGAGATCAGCCCCAATCATTCTTAGTTGTATTCATTCTGTATAGTTTGGTTGTGCCTCAATCACTACAGTTGTCCATCTTCTTATACATATCGTGTGGTTGTACGAAGGGACACATTGGTCTAATTGATGTGTCAGTTTGGTCAAGCCAACCTCACATGACCCCAACTTGCCAATTGTTCCACTTCATTTCTCGTGGGTTGAGGTCATTCCACTCGAGCACTCGGCTCAACTCGCTTCACTGTATGCCTGAGCCAATTCGTTCTATTTGTGTGCCCTCACTTGTATGCTCTTGCTTGGTAACATGTCTCATTCATTCGCTAAGTATTTCCTGTCTCATACACCAATCTTATAGCCACATCTTAGTCCATTTGTACATGAATTCTACCTTGGTTCATCTCAATGGGTCTACACTAGCATTTGAAGCACTCGATTATGATGGGATGCCATCGTGTAGAGGTGGGCATGCCAAAGAATGACTAGGGACATTACAAGGTCATCCATATGCCAATCCAGGTTCTTGTGAGAGTGGAGAATGTCTACCTGATTCTCATGATAATCTAGGAGAACTCTACCAAGTAAGAACTTCATATGATAATAGAGGTCACCTTTTGCATGTACTAATTATACTTTCCCCAAGTGTGACCTATATCGAGAACCCAATCTAGAAACTCTGCTTAAACCTCCATGTCTGAGAGATGAAATCGATGAGAAGAACCTTCTCCTTCAATGTTGGTGAGTTCTTCTTCAATGGGCCCTTGAGTGAGGTCACAGTAACAGGTGACTACTTCCTCCAACAAATGATGCATACATGTGATGCTCCTATGAGCCCTCTCTTGATACTAAGTTGCACCTATTCAGACTCAAGCTCTTTGTTGAGGCATGGGAAAAGGAGCACAAATGGGAATAGAGTTTGACACTAGAGATGGGGAGAAGAAGGCTCTAGTAGGTACTAAAGAGATGCCGTATCATGAGAACATGGGGAATGGTGGCACCACCAAGTGAATAGCTGCCACGGGGAAATTCCAATTGTGTTCGCTAGTGGAAGGAGATTGATTGTGGGGGTGTACCAATGACCAATTGCATGGGGTTTGGGAAGGACTTAATATTGGTGCCCAAAGGTGGATAGGAGGTGCAAGAAAAGGGTGAGGATGCAGTATAAATAGAGCTTAGAGGATGACAATAATACAAAAACTTTGAAGAGGGAAAGATGCCAAGAGGTGGAAAGTGAAGCAATTTTTGGGTGTTGCTTACTGAGACTTAAACGAGGCCACAAAGGACAAAAAAAAACATGCATAAGAGAAACTTGGAATAGTATCAAGATGCATATGAAAGATAATTTAGAAAGGTAAAAGACTATGTGGAGGAAAGATACCATCTATAGTGAGCACTAATTGAAGTTGATGTTGAAATCCTTTTGGGCTATAGTGAAATGCTAACTAAGGAGGATGATTTTTCCTAATCCAAGGAATCGAAGAAGCAAGTGCAGATAGTTTGTCGGCATTTTTACAAGCCTTTGGTATTTCCTAGGTCAATTTGCAATCCTTCCTTAGCATAACATAGCTAAAAATAACCCAAACAGCAAGCCTTGAGGCCATGGATACATGTTGTCTATATTGGATGCCACGAGTAAACTAGTGAATGACCATTGAAGCAATTAGAGTGCCACAAAGGGTTGTCTGCATGTTAAGCTAAATAACGAATGACATGATCTAGCATAATGTCGTTCAAACTATCTTGGAGGTGTGTTGCCACGTCACCATGCTTGAGCCAATGGACCTACTATAGACCAAACATCCCTTTGTCTTCAAAAACACTCCATCTCATAAATATGCAACAGTTGCACAAATAATCAACAGTTCAGAAGAATATATGATCAAATCCATCTTGCATCTACATCACTTTCACAAGATATATATATATATATATATATATATACTATATATATCCACGAGATTCAAACTTTGCTTCCATTAATTTACTCATGTCCACCCCAGATATTATGGAATTCAACAAAGACAACTATGTTTTGAATATATGGAGAGGGAATTAGGATTCCGTACACAAGGATCTTAATGCTATTATGATCCAGACGATTTTCATGGGCAATTAGATTAGACTGATACCGTTTAAAAATACCTTCAATGCTATACTGAAGAAGAAAGCATTCATCCATTGTTGACCATGAAAGTAGGATGCATGGTGTGAAATTGCATGAGAATAAATATGTGGAGCTCTTCACCATGAATGTGGGCAAGCAATATTAGATTAGATTCCCTAATTAGAATTTAAGACACGTGATATCAGCTTCATATATATCTATATATAAAAAAAAATTAAAAGAAAATATTTTAATGTTGTATAGAATAAAATATACAATGTGGGTTATAAATAAAATATTTTAATATGAATTAATATTTAAGTATACTTAGAGCTATATTAATAACAAAAATATCAGTTTGATTTGTGTTAATAAAATGGATTAATACACATTTTATGTAATCTTTATAACATTCAAAAATGCAATTTAAACCATAAAAAATTACACATTGTTTTTGTACTCTAAAATAAGTTTGCACCTAAAGAAATGTCATCCCTCTTTGCTCATGTTAGATCCACGGTTAAAATGGATATATGTTGATATGAATTTGAATTTAGCGCATTATTACATTATTAAAATTTATTTTTAAATATATAAATTGATTTGGTTTATTAACACTAAAATTATATAAGTTCAAATATCAAATTTTCCATTTTAACAAATTCCATGAATTATAAATAAGTTTGACCAAAAAATTTCTTCACCAAAAAATTTCTTCCAAAAAGCTTTCAAAACATTTTTATGCAATGCATAGGAATCAAGATGTTCATCTTTTCCCAGGTTGTAAACATGGAAGAGATGAGGATGTGGTCCAATAGTTAGGTGGATAGGTTTGTTCTCTACATGTCTTATGGTCTGATGCTGGGGAAAACTATGAATGCCTCAGAACATGGAAGAAACAAGGATACCTCACAAATGCCAAGATATCTCATATCTTGATGTATTTGACAATTTTTTTTTAATAATTATTTAAAGAAAATTGTGACGAGGTAAATGGGTCTTCAAATGATTAAGTCGCAGAACTGAAATTAAGATAAACAAACCAACAACATGGGATTAATGTTATTGTTTTTTGATGTTATTCTAGTATTAATGGGAATTATATTAATATAAAATTTATTTGTAGGTCTAGTCTAATTTATAAATGAAATAGTCTTTTTCATCAGAATTTGGTGATACAATTTTAAGCAAGAATGTGATATTTTTTTGTTTAAAATATATTTTTGAATGCATAAATAGATTCGGCACCATGGAAAACCCCTAGGCAACTGAATTGTACATATTAGACAACTTAAAATCAAGTTTTTTAAAATCTAGGGATTTTGGTTATAATTGGAATATTGTTATTATTAATTATGAAAATAATAAATAGATGAGTTAATCTCTTATGTATCAAGATTCTTAATCATAGGATTTGATTTTTCTTTACCCCATAAAGATATCCAACTTGTTTGTGAGAATAATTTTGGCAAAATCATATAAAAAATCATTTGTCGACGCATTTCGAACCAACCAGTGTGGTTCATCGTCAGGACAAGTTGAAGATCCAATCTAAGCGATCAGTTAAATAGGGATAGCAGGCCATTCCAACAGCGAAATTTTCTAGAATAACCGTTAAAGGACCCCTAACAGCTAGGTTTGACCAGATCATAGGGGAGGGACCCAAATTTTATCAATTCTTTTATTTATCACTTTTATTTATAATTATTAACACATATATAAATTAATATATAATATTTAGTTTTATTATATTATTTATTCAGTATTAATATAATTATTACCATTATAACAAGTATACATTATTAGTATAAACCTACATTTATATTAAAGGTAGTATTTAATCTATAGATTTAATTTAAAATTATTTTATTTTATTTATATATTTATTTATTTGTATATTTAATAATATTCCTATTATTAAATCTTATTAATATATATTATTTAATCATATTTACCATATTACCTAATAAAAAATATTAATTTATACTTAATTACTATATTAATAATAACATTAATATTTCCAA
>APFE030905193.1:66730-87980 GCA_000404065.3 Pinus taeda
TATAATAATTATAGTAAAAGTGATAAATAAAAGAATTGATAAAATTTGGCTCCTTCCCCTTGGATCTGGTCAATCCTAGCCATTAGGGGTCCTTTAACGATTATTCTAGAAAATTTAGTTGTTGGAATGGTCTGCTGCCCCTATTTAACTGATCGCTTAGATTGGATCTTCAACTTGTCCTGACAATAAACCACACTGGTTGGTTCCAAACGCGTCGACAAATGATATTTTTATGTGATTTTGCCAAAATTATTCTCACAAACAAGATTATGGATCACAGAACTCTGAATTGTTTAATGATATCCAACTTATAAATAGGCTTTGTTACAATATTATGGGTCAATATCATGCTAATTGATACCACATGCCAAAAAACCCATAATTAATGTTTAAATGAGACATTGATATAACACCTTTTTTTTTAACTTAATTGAAAAGAAAAAAAAAACATAATTACTTTTAAAATAATTTTAATTATTAATTCGTGACTATTATTAAAAATATTTTAAATTATTCTATAATAATTAAATCTATAATATCTAGTCAATAATAATTGTGAAGAATTAAATTAAAGCTCTTAAAAAAACATATTCCAAAAGAAACAGGCCTATCATCTTTATATGATAATTATATATGTTATAAATCCAAAATATAAAGCTAAATAAAAATGCATATTCTTTAGAGACGATGTCATGATCAACCATATGAGTCAAACACAAATTAAATAACTTGATTCTTTCGTACATGGGAGTCAAATATCTTAAATTAAGAACCAGGTGCATGGCATGCTGCATTACCAACAATGTTTTGGTAAGAGTTACAAAAATTATTTGAATTGATATTGAGGTTTAAAAAAACATTTGAAATCTTTTAATTTACTATTGTTTGATAAAAAGGCTAATAACTTCTCATTTATAATAGTGTTATTACATCAATTAAATATCTAAATATTAATAAGAATAAATTAATAATAGTTATTAAAACAATTATTAATTTGTAATTTATACATTCATATCTCTTATATTGAGAAAATTTAAAAAATTATGAAAATACAGTAAATTACAGCTTTATTTCAAATAATAATATAATTATTATAAAAGAAAATAATATATAAATTTAATATATATAACAATATTATTAATTAATGATATTTATTTACACTATTAATTTATAAATAGGTTTTGTCAAAATACCATATACCAATAGCATGGCTTATCAATACCATATGTGCAAGAAACCATAACTTATTTGACATGCCACTTATGCATATAATCATTTTTCAATAGGTTTTGTCAAAATACCATAGACCAATATCATGGTTTATCAATACTACATGTGCAAGAAACCTTAACTCATTTAATATGACACTTGTTCATATAGCCATTTTTAATTACGTAGTCTAACTTATAAACGAAACGACATTTTTCACAATCATTTTTCTCATTAATTTTAATCAAAATCTGATAGAGATTTTTAAAAACTTAAGTTTAAATTATTTAATCTGTAGAAGTCTAACTTATAGACGAAATGACACTTTTCACGGTCATTTTTCTCATTAATTTTAATCAAAATATGATATTTTTAAAAACTTGAGTTTAAATTGTTTAATCTATAGAATTTGAGTGCTACGGGGTTTTCAAGTGCATTGAATCCATTTATGCATTCAAAAATGTATTTTAAACAACAAAAAATCTTGAAATTGCATTCCGGTGAAAAAGGCTATTTCGTTGTAAGTTAGACTACACCTTTTTTAATTAATCAATTTAATTAAAAGGAAAAAGAGACATAACTAGAATTGAGATAAATCTCAAGGTTTGATATGTGACTACTATTAATAATATTTTAGAATATTTTGCGAGGTTAAATTCCTTGCATCCACTTAGTTATTAGTGTAGCCATACAGATTAAATGGTTGGTAATGTAGATAGGCATCAAAACACTTACCTCATGATACATCATTTATATGGTTGGTAATGGAGATAGACATCAAAATAATTACCTCATGAGAAATCTTAATAAGATTTAGAAGAATCTAAAAAAATACTAAATTATGACTTTATTTTAAATTAAATTACATATATATATTTATGTTGGAAGGCGTTTCCCTTTGGAATCAACTCCCCTCTTTGCCCACCTGTGATTCTTGTAAACCATAGGATTATATGTTAGATGATTGCAAAAGTTTTAGTGTTTCGATCAGAATAGTTATAGAATGGTTACAAATTAGTTAATTAGTTAATTAGTTGCGGAAAGGGTTTGTGCACTGGTCGGCATAACTGATTAGTGTGTTGTGGTAATGGAAAATCAGGCGTGGCGAGCCTCCTTCTTTACTTATGATAAGGGAAGGTTGTTTGACGACAGGGAAAAAGTAGCCAAGAATGTTTTTATACAGGTTATGTAGATAAATCATGGCCCTGGCAATGGCTAGGGACAGCTTGACACTGAAATTATCTGCGCAGCAAAGACCTCCTTTATGGTATTTTTCATAGAGAAATATAAGCCTGTTAAGCAACTTAACCATCACAAATTTGGTTCTAATACTTTTGTTTTGGGGCTCCTAATGCACAATGTTTCAAACTAATAGACGCAGGCTAGGGTATGTATTTCTCACAATACTATTGCACATTAGTTTTTCATGATATAAATGCTGACCATGTTTCCTTGTGATCCACCTGCAGGATTGGAATACTTGCACATGGGTTCCACTCCAAAGATAATTCATAGGGATGTCAAGACTGCCAACATTCTTCCAAATATAATTCACAGGGATGTCAAGACTGCCAACATTCTTCCAAAGATAATTCATAGCGATGTCACGGCTGCCAATATTCTTATTAGACTGCAATTTGAACTGAATATTGGGCGATTTTGGTTTGTCAAAGATGACAATTGATGGGAAGGATTCTCACATTACCACTACGGTAAAAGGAATGGCAGGATGCCTCTGGGACACTTATGTGAATCAGTGCAAAGAAGAAATAACTTAATGTGTGAGAAACGAACTAAGCTGTAGATTGGTGAACCCAAAAAATGAAGCAAACTTCGGCTAAACTTCTAGCATTTATAATGAAGTTAAGTAGCAACCTAGTGTCCAAAAGAAAACCCTGAAGAAACTTCCAGGCTTAAGCAAGAGTGGTGCTTAGGGAGGGAAACTCTAACAAGGATTTAATCCAAAAAAATTCACTAGAAAAAGCCGTGTGCCATTAAGCGGGTAATAAAAGAGCAGAAGCTCTGTTCATAAGAAATAAACCCTACCCACTTCTTCAACTTATAAACCTAATAACAATAAAATCAAAATAACCTTCAAACAATGAACTCATCGTCATAGGCAAAACGATTTCAATTGCTTAATGGAACGCAAAATTTTACAGCAGAAGGAAAGCAAGATGATCTACATTGAATAAGTCAAGAACAGTAGCATACACACAGAATGAAGAGAATTCTGTGCATGTAAAATTAATTAGCAGAGAATGTAATTTGTGCATAAATTCTGAAACATACCTTTCATAGAAGAAAACAGGATAACGGGTATGACATCAAGAACCCATAGATAAATTGACAACATATCTACGAATATAGCCTTAAATGACCACGACTCCCATAGAAAAATTCATTAGAAAGCCAGATAACTTACATAGAATGTCAATAAGGGCCTTGACTCAAGGGAGGATTAAAAAAAAAGGTACAGGAAAACCTGAGAGCTTATAAGGGCCATGGCTGCATAACATGTTTTCCTCTGGAAAGGAGATTAAAATACACAATAATCTGCTCACAAGAAATTACAAGGCTCTTGGCCAAAATAACATAATTACAACACTACAGTCCAGAGAGCAACCTGAATAGTAGGTGTGCGAGGATGCCTCGAGAGGGTATCGCGACGCATTAGAGGTGCCATCCCTCCGAGTAGCCATAAACAAACTGAACGATAACACCCTTAGCATCCACTGAAGTGAAGCTCAAGGAACTCTATGGATACAAAAACCTTACATATGCCAAAATATGAAACACCTCGGTCCATTGCTTACCCAGAAGACTTGTCCACCGGTTACTGCCAAAATAAGCTAAAAACCACAAGGGTTTATAGCAGAGGAATTCTCATACTCGAACCCAGCAAACCCTGAGAACAGAAGATAAGTAAGCAATTAGTATCACAAAATCCAGAGTTGAAGAAAAAAAGGAAGACAATAGATTAAAGAGAATTGTAGCACAGAGTCTAATTTGAAAAGAAATTTAGCAACTTATCATTAAGAAGATAGCCCCAGCTTTCATGGCTGACCCTTTGAGACAGGGTTCCTGCTACACATGAAGAATCAGACAGAGTAGAAGGAGAAGAGCTCGAACAGGCGCCAAGAACTTGGGAATCGAATGAGCCAATTCGAGCAACTTAGAATGAGTAAATCCACCGAAGATATTATAGCCCTTGGATCAACAAACTGAGCACACCACCATCGATGGGAGTAGGAATCCCGAGGCGTCTCGGTGAAAATGACATAATTACAAAACTATAGTCCAGAGAGCAATCTGAATAGCAGTTCTGTGAGGAAGCCACGAGAGCGTATCATGAGGTATTAGAGGTGTCATCCCTACGAGTAGCCATAAACAAACCAAATGGTAGCACCCTTAGCATCCACCGAAGCGGAGCTCAAGGAATTCTATGGATGCAAAAACCTGACATATGCCAAAATATGAAACACCTCGGTCCATTGCTTACCCAAAAGGCTTGCGCACCAGTGACTTCCAGAATAAGCCAAAAACCACAAGGGTTGATAGTAGAGGAATTCTTGTACTCGAAACCACCAAACCTTGAGAACAAAAGATGAGTAAGAAATTAGTATAACGAAATCCATAGTTGAAGAGAAAAGAAAAATGAAAACAACAAATTAAAGAGAATTGTAGGACAAAGTCTGATTTGGGGAGAAATTCGATAGCTTACCATTAAGAAGATAGCCCTAGTTTTCATGGCTGACCCTCTGAGATAGGGTTCCTGCTATGCATGAAGAATCAGACAGAGGTAGGAGGAGCAGAGCTCGAACAGGCGCCAAGAGCTTGGGAATTGAATGAGCCAATTTCCAGCAACTTAGAATGAGTAAATCCACCAAAGAGATCATAGCCCTCGTATCAAAGAGCTGAGTGCACCACCGTCGATGGGAGTAGGAATCCTGAGGTGTCTCGGCGAAAATAACATAATTACAACACTATAGTCCAAAGAGCAACCTGAATAGTAGGTTTGTGAGGAAGCCTTGAGAGGGTATCGTGAGGCATTAGAGGTGACATCCCTCTGAGCAGCCATAAACAAACTGAATGATAGCACCCTTAGCATCCATTGAAGCGGAGCTCAAGGAACTCTATGGATGCAAAAACCTTACATATGCCAAAATATGAAACACCTCGGTCCATTGCTTACCCAAAAGACTTGCACATCGGTGACTGCTAGAATAAGCTGAAAACCACAAGGGTTGATAGCAGAGGAATTCTCGTACTCGAACCCACCAAACCCTTAGAACAGAATATAAGTAAGAAATTAGTATCATGAAATCCAAAGTTGAAGAGAGAAGAAAAAGGAAAACAACAAATTAAAGAGAATTGTAGCACAAAGTCTGATTTAGGGAGAAATTTGACAGCTTACCATTAGGAAGAGAGCCCCAGTTTTCATGGTTGACCCTCTAAGACAAGGTTCCTGCTATACATGAAGAATCAGACAGAGGTAGGAGGAGCAAAGCTCGAACAGGCGCCAAGAGCCTAGGATCGAATTAGCCAATTTCCAGCAACTTAGAATGAGTAAATCCACCGAAGAAATCATAGCCCTTGGATCAAAGAGTTGAGCACACCACCGTCGATGGGAGTAGGAATCTCGAGGCATCTCAATGAAAATAACATAATCAAAACACTATAGTCCAGAGAGAAACCTAAATAATAGGTCTACGAGGAAGCCTCAAGAGGGTATAACGAGGCATTAGAGGTGCCATCCTTCCAAGCAGCCATAAACAAACCAAACGATAGCACCCTTCGCATCCACTGAAGTAGAGCTCAAGGAACTCGATGGATGCAAAAACCTTACATATGCCAAAATATGAAACACCTCGGTCCATTGCTTACCCAGAATACTTGCACATCGGTCACTACCAAAATAAGCCAAAAACCACAAGGGTTGATAGCAGAGGAATTCTCGTACTTGAACCCACCAAACCCTGAGAACAAAAGATAAGTAAGCAATTAGTATCACGAAATTCGGAGTTGAAGAGAGAAAAAAAGAAGAAGGAAAACAACATATTAAAGAGAATTGTAGCACAGAGTCTGATTCGGGGAGAAATTCAACAACTTACCATTAAGAATATAGCCCTAGTTTTCATGGTTGACCCTCTGAGACAGGGTTACTGCTACACACAAAGAATCAGATAGAGGTAGGAGGAGCAGAGCTCGAACAGGTGCCAAGAGCTTGGGAATTGAATGAGCCAATTTTTAGCAACTTAGAATGAGTAAATCCACCGAAGAGATAATGGCCCTTGGATCAAAGATCTGAGCACACCACCATCGATGGGAGTAGGAATCTCGAGGCATCCAGCTAAAGATGGACGGCCTGCTCATGCCACGAAGCCATGACAAAGCTTATGTGAATGTTAAGATCACAAATCGAATGGTCCAAAGATTAATAAGATTTGGTTATAATTAAATTCATCACATAGGACAATATTTGGTATTTAATATAGGTACAATGCATAGGGATATGCGTTCCATAAAGCACGAGTTATATTTACGACAGTTGTAACAAAACAATATCAGGGTATAGAATGAACAGTATGATTCTGAGCTTTGTCCTTATTCCAAGTAATAATATTGTCGAGGAAATAATTTAAATTACCAAGCTCAAAGTTCTGCTGGTTTCATTTATTTTTATACTTGTATAGATATATTTAATCTAGTTGAATGATTAATGTAACAAGGGGGAGACATGACAAAGGTACCATTAAAAACTGAAAAAAATAAAGAGTATTCATGATGGCTTTCCACACCATTACCTCAAGTCTTGTTTGCATCGCTACTATAGTCGTTGAACTTGGTATCGAGGCTTAGTTGTTATGAATGGTAGCACATGGACCATTCTCTTATAAGTCTGCTTATACAATTCTCTTTCCATCGTTCTCTACAATCTTTGTAAAGTGCACTATGCCTGTTGAAATTTCTCATCCATTGTGAATGCTCATTTCTTAATTCCCATCCATCTAAATAAATTATTATGAAACTTCTCCCATAAACAAGTTATTGTGAAAGTTCCCCCTTGTCTATGTTTGTTTTAATAAATATTTCTTAGCCGCTTAATAAATATTTCACTCACTTCATTAACAAATGCATTCTCCAAATGACTTCACAAGGTGGTATTAGATTAAAAAATAGCTTAGAAGTGCAGATTAACACTTTGCAGTTAATTCTAGTGTAAAATGTGGCTTTCACAAACTCTGAAGAAGAGCTTAATGTTAACTTTGCATGGAACAGTACTTGAAGAATTTAATTTGAGAAAAAGTTGAAGAATTTAATTTGGGAAAAGGTTGAAGTGTACATTTCATTTATTAGTACCGACATGTATGTATAGAATATAAAAAGTATAAGAGGATAAAATGACAAAGGTTGTCAAATTGTGAAAGAATAACTATCCATTTGCATCGATGTGTATATTTTGTATCTGACCTCTTTGTTTCCATCATCGCATTCTACTATTGATTACTTTAATGGTTGCCCTGAATCCCTGGTGGGATGTAATAGAGTTCTTGTAGTTACTCCTCACATTGCAAAACCATAGTGTCGTTTTCCACCAGATTAGATCATCATGAGCCACCAATCTAGGGTCATGCTGGAGCTCCACATGGATATGATCTCTAGTTGCACCATAGGTTACAATTATGCAAAATCACTCAATCATAGTTAATGTCCACCAAACATTAAAATTAAAGGAAAATACTCACAAACAGTTAATGGTCATCAAGCATTTAAATTAAACACTAGAGATTTTTTTTTTCTTTTTTCCTATAAGCCTATATACAAACCCTATGAGTTGCAAAGGGCCATGGCTGTAGTATTGTTGTCTGAATGTGCATCGATACCAGATTCAAGAAATTTGATGTGATACGGTCATTAAACATTCTCCAAGAATATGGCATGTAAAATGTGGCAAACAACAAAAATTATCAAGGTGTGTTGTATCATTCTTCCAGGGATGTACCTTGGGAATAGCTTTCAAATTTCAACTATCCTTTTGACATTTTCATGATTAACTTGAAACATATCTCATATGGAGAGTTAATTTTTCTGGCGTGGTTATTTAATTTTGAATGGGAATTGCCCACTTGCTTATATCTGCAACATTAAATAAATAAAACTCTTATACTCGTTAAATAATTAAATACTTATATTTTGAAGTGCACCACCATGGAAGTATGTATGGATTCATTAAATACGATAGGGAACTTGGAAGCTCTTTTCCTACATGAAGAGGAAATCAGAGTTTTTAATATTAAAATTATAGGTATTTATATATAATTTTTTTTTAGTTTATATATTTATTTATTTTAAATAAAAATAAATAAAATAAATAAAACTCAATTACATGAATATTTTTATTTTTTTACAATGTTTTTAGTGTTAAAATTATAGTTATTCCGGTATAAATTTATTTTAATTTAAAAGAATGCAAGTTTTTGATGAAGTGAGACAATTCAATATTGAAAAATAACCTTTTTCCACTTTTTGGGAATAGAGTTAAAAATCCTTTTGTGTTTATTTATAGGCCTTTACGTGGTCAAATACGTACCCTAGGCCTCTACCTGGTCAAATACATAACCAATTCTCGCATAATATCATGCTAAATAAAGGAAAGCTCGTGGTTTCTACCATAGGGGTTCACCATGGTACCTCTCAATAGTGAATTAAAGTTTCTATGTCAACTAAAATAACTATTTAATCAATGCTCAACAAAAGATCCACTTCTCTAAGATTCATTTATTTGAAAGGATTGGACCTAGGCATTCAACCTACTCAATATCATGATATACTAAATAATCAAGACTCCTTAATTAATGGTCAAAATAATATCCACTTCTCTAATATCATATGTCATGATTCTTCTCATTTTATGCCTTATGGCGTTTCCTTTGCAACATTTGGTGCAAATGCTAGTTAGAAAACATCTAACAAGATTCTTAACTATAGAGATTCACCCCCACTTTGCTATGGATAGTCTTAACTTGTAAATAGGCTTTATACCACATGCCCAAAAAATCCTAACTCATGTTCATATGACATTTTTTTTAATTAATCAATTTGGTAGAAAGGGCATAACTACTTTGGAGATAGATCTCAACTTTTATTTTGTGGCTACTATGAAGAATATTTTAGAATGTTCCATAGAGGTTAAATCCCTACCACACACCTAATAATTATTGATAATTAGTTAAAACTATGGAAGCCCTATTCAAAAAAGACATTGCTTCACTAATGAATTAAGGCCAATTGAAAAACATAGATATTTATATGAACATTTATATTTTTCTAGCTCTAATTTATATTATCTAATCCTTCCTAATTTATATATGATGTTTTATTTTAATTGTTTAATTACATGTATTAATAATTTCTAATTTGTGGCATGTTATCTTTTCAATCCTCTAAGCATGTTAAGTAGAAATGACCTACAAATGGAACATATATTTCTTTGAAATGTTGAATCCATGTTTATAATACCTCTCTATTATTCATATAGAAAATCCAAAGAGTCTCACATGAAAACCTAATCTCTCTTGTGTGAGCTCCCTGAGATTGAGTCCACACTCATGGCTTTAGCCTCAAGGGTGGCCATTAGCCCTTGCCCCCCACCCAATGCTCGAAATTGATTCCTTCAATTTGTTGATATCTTCCATCCCTTATTTATCCAAACCTCCTCTCACTCATTTTTTCAAATGGATTGAAGTAATTCCAAATATCCCTATACATGTGGCCCAATCTAGAACAATAGCTCTTAGACTAATAAAATATGCTTAGAGAAAATTACAGTTATCTAATAATCCTCACAAATACTAAACTCTTATATGGACAAAATATGATTTCCACTAATCATTTGAAGGGAATCTCTTTATATCCTTCTATGAGAAGGGTTTCATCACATTCCCATTTGAAGAAAAAATAGATTGACAATTAATCTTTAAAAGAATCCCTTACATCCTAAGCACGTAAGGTTTGTATCTCAACCATTGGAAGCTTAGATTTAACCTTGAAAATGATATTCCTTCTACTATTTTAGTCTCCATTGTACTACCACCTCTTCCACTCCATTTCTATAATGAATAGACACTAAGCAATATTGAAGCTCACTTGGTAAGTGTATTGATTGAGATAAACCTATAAAAGCTATGTTTTCATGTGCAAGGATATGCATTGAGGTGGGCCTTGAGAAGGATATCCCATAAGCCACTTATCTTACTCTTGATAACTAGAACTTTATCCAAGTGATTGATTGTGACTAACTCCCATTCAAGTGTAAATTTTATCATGATTATCATATCTTTGTTAAAACTACACAAAATAGCACAAGAGAAACACCAAGGTGAATAAGAGGAACAAGAAAAATGACTCAATAGAAGGATTCCTCCTAAGAAAGAAGCCCCTCCTGAAATCTACCCTCCAAATTCCACCTTCTCGATAGTTACCTCCTCCACATAATGATGCATCTCGATCAAACTCTAGTAGCGAAATCTATGAAGGAATGATATTGGCCAATAGGTAGGAAGTGCTTCTTGAAACTTAGATAACAAAGGGATAAAAGTTTGAATGTTAAAATTGAGTGGAAATTCCCTCATTAGAGGATGCAACCTGCCACATCTTAAAGAAGAATTATATCAATCCCCCTCAAATGGAAAAATTACCCATTACAATCCCCATTTGTACCTAACATTAGCATATGATAGATCTAGTAGTGAACCATAAAGGGTATTGGAATGGGTAGAATAGGGAAGAAGATGGGAAAAAAACCTAATGATGATAAGAGAAAGGAATAAGGTAACAAGGATAAATATCTAGGAAATAAAAAGAAACCCACCATAGAAAGAATATATAATAGAGGAATAAGAACCACAAGAATCAAAGTGATTATGTTCCTTGCCACAAAGGAGTCCCCAAAAATATAGGTAAATGATGATAATTGTTCCCTGGAATAGTATGGTTCTAGGAAGTGAAGAAAAATTAGCATTAGTTAGAAGAAAAATTAAGGAAAAAAAATCCACAATAGTTTGACTCTTGGAGACAAATCTAGGTGGAAAGGGAAGTTGTTCAAAGAATAAATTCTTTAAGGCAATGATAGTGTAATAAATGTAATAAAATCTAGGGTAGCTTCTAGAGGATTATGCATCCTTTGGTGTCAAGCATCCTTCACGTTCATCTATCTTAAAGAACTCTTCACTAGATATTGATCCAGCTTCTCCACCTTCCATCTAGTAAAATATGTAATATAATTAATATCTATATTCCTCTAGCATATTGGGAAGAACTAATTTGTTGGAACTCTCTATGTTCTCTAAAAGAAAATGAATATTACCAAAAGTGCATTATTGTTGGAGACTTCAATACCACCCTTCACTAGTGCGAGATAAAAGAAGAATTTATTTTTACGAATGCCTTTCAAGAGAAGATGGAAGATATTTTGTCTTTATTAGTTCTAATTTATGTTAAATTTGTTGAAGGAAAGTTTACTTGGGACAACCACAGATAAGAACCTCAACACATTTTAGCCTTCCTAGATCACTTTATAATTCATAGCGACTTTCTGAAACAAATATTTTCATTCACCTCAGATATCTTGTCCTAGAGTGGTTTTGATCATATAAACCAATTGCTTTGTCTCTTCACATTCAAGATAATGATGGGTCCCTACCCTTAAATTTAACCTCTAATGGGTTATGTTGGAAAAATCAAAAGTGGCAGCTATTAATCTTATTTTTCTTAACCTTGATATTTTCTTGTGAATCTTAATTATCTTCTATATGTTATTTAGTTATATATTTTCATCAAACAATATCAAGAACAATAACAACAACAATAGAGGACACAAATACTAGGCTCTCAGCCAAGGAAAAACCCCTCCAAGGGGAAAACTCAAAAACTCTTCTCTTCTTAGAATTTGCTTCAAATCATATACAAAGACCCAAACCCTGGACCAAGTCCTTCTCCTAGTACCAAGTTAAACCTTCTTCAAGTTATTCCTTAATTTTGTACCCAACTGCTACACACTGCAACTTCGACTTGCCAACTTCAATACTACTACTCATCTTGCAATTTCTGTCTTGAATTCCAAGGAAACCCTAAATTAGTATCCTCTTGAGACCTTCCTGGAGCAAGACATATCCTCCTAAGGTCAACGAGGTCTAGACAAAGTATCTTTCCTTCTAACTACATGATTATGCACTTTTTCCTACTGCAACTTGGTCCTACAATTTCAACCTCTTCCTATAGCCCAAAAACCCTAGAATTTCGCATGTGTGAGAGAGATAGAGCACCAAAAAAATATTTTTTTTTATTTCATTCTTCACCAAGACATTTTATCTCCTTCTTCTAGCTTCCGAGTTACAAATCCAACTCTATCTTTACGGATCAAATTTTTGGAGAGAGTGTATGCTGAATGAGGTTGAATTGCTTCTTTATATAGCCTTCTCAAGCAGTCAAATTCCCTCCTTTATGCTAACTTGATGCTGCCAAGGCTGACTTGTACTTTTGGATTTTTCAGGACTTTATAGACTAAAAAATATCGCTTTTTTTTGCAATTACGTTTTTCCTAGAAGGGTCTTATAAATATGATGTTGACTCCTTTGACTTGTGACAATACATCTTAAGCTCTAAAAAACCTTATAAGCAGAAAGAACATGCTTTTACCTAGAAGACCATTAATAATGAGCATGAAACATATTTTTTAATAATAGTAACTTTTTCTTTTGTTTTATTTTTTATTACATAGGATACATATTGAAATGAGTACGACATTTATGAAGATCGTAAAAAGTTACATTTCTCAACACTCCCTCTTAGCTACGGAAGTACTGATAAATTTATAACCATTACAACATCACATCTCAGACTAAAGATTTATCACAAGAAGAGTTAGATTGATAAGCCATATTATAAGCATCATCATCATGGCCAACATTGTCTCTAAGGCCTAAGTAGGTAAGTTCTACTTTAATCAAGAACATTATGTTGGGAGGCTTTTCATGTGATACCACAATACCTCTACAAGGTGCATACCCCATCCAGATGTCTACAAGGTATGTTCTTTGAAGACTATACTTATCTTGGATATCCAATCCTAAGTCCTCAAAGACTATTGACCCTCTTCGACTACTTTTCTCTTGGATACCTATCACATTCTCAAAGAGTGTCGATACATTTCCTTTCTTGGATGTTTTATCCTCAAGTAAACCATGGATGCTTATCTAATTCTCTATCATTCTCTCTTCATAACCTTAAGAGCAGAATGCACATGTGATGTCCAACATCACTCACTCTCAACCAAAGAGGACACCCCTAATCTCCTTTAATCTTGAGAATAGAACCTAGCTCCTATATAAGGAAACTCCTGTACTCTCTCTCAAAATCAAAGGAGATCTAGACTTCCTTTCTATTTAGGAAGTAATCATCACAAGCCTTACATCTTATCGTCATAAGAGTATCAACTACCAATTATTGATAACTACCTGACTCCTTCTTTCCTATGCATAATTGAGCTTTATTTATTTCATGGTTTCATGGAGCCACCTTCTCTCTTCAATCTTGTCACAGGTTCCATGTCAACTTTCCTTCTCATCACTTTCATATTCAACATCATAGATTAAGGCTTTGTATTGAGCCTTTCCAAGATTCAATTTGTTCACATCTTCCTCATGAATGTCATTTCCCTTGACCTTCAGGTTATCTTGTCGCCCTGCTACTTGTTAATCCCAAGATGAACACATATTTATCTCGATCTTGTGCAAATGGACTTCGATGACGAAGATTTTGTGTGGCTTACCCATAACTATGATGTTGACTATTGATGAAGTAGCAGGTGCCCACATAGCCTGGGGTTAGAGGGAAGGTATCCAAAGAACTTGAGCTAGATATTGCTATGCTGAAACTAATGAATGTGAAGTAGGTGCCTACTAAAGTGAGGTAGGATGGCACATCTTCAAAGGGAACCCACTCTGAATGATGATCCAAACATAAAAGCTAACTTAAAATCGGTATAACTCAGTCAATATAACTCTGAATATTTATTATAACATGTTTTTGGAAATATAATGATTATTCTTCATCTTCCCATGTGATTGAAATCCCTAATTGGACACTCTAGAAACTCAAATTTGCACTACAATTGTCCCACCATAACAAAATTTATGAGAAAATATATTATTTTAAATCAACAATATCTCCCTCATCTGAACTTTGATTCGACCATTTGATTTTTTGAAATTGGGTGATTTTTCAAGAGGAGCTTGGATATGCAATAATTTTTTTTGAAATTTTGTATAAAAACTACAAAAAATGATAGGAGAGCCATCGTCCATGAAATTTCGTTAGAAAAAATTCTGCAACACGACTGATTTTAAATCAGTGATATCTCCCTCATCCAAACTTCGATTCGGACCTTTTATTTTTTGAATTTGGGTACCTTTTTGCAAGGAATCTAGTATTTTATTTTTGTGCAAAAATTTTCATATATGATCTACAAACTTGACGCCCAAAAAATTCCTACAAAAAATGAAAAAAAAAATATTTCTGCTTTTCCCGAGAAAGTACTTTGTGGAGGTCGTATCATGTGCATGAAGTTTTTTTAAGATTGTTGCAAAATTGTGAAATTGAAATATGAATCAAGCCCTCATTCCCATGGAGCCATAACCTGACTATGATACCACCAATCCGGATCTTGGGTGGAGGTCCCCAAGGTCTAAAAAGTTGAAATGGATCTTGGAGAAGAGGCTCCCAAGATCTGAAAAATTGTAGTGCCAAAAGAAAATATGAGAGCACACAATAAAAAAAAACCACATTGAAATTCTTTATTTATTAAAATAGATAATAACTATAAAGGCTACACCGTGGTGGACAATCTGTCCTTTTACAAAATGTGACTTGTTACTTGTATCATTTTTTTGTTACAATACCATATGTAAATTAAATGGGTGGGTAAATACCATGGGTGAATGAATACTATGGGTGGATGTCACTTACGATACCATGGGTGAATTAATACCATGGGTGGATGTCACTTACAATACCGTGGGTGAATTCCATGGGTGGATAAATACCATGGGTGGATGAATACCATGGGCGGATGCCACTTAGAATACCATGGGTAAATTCCATGAGTGGATACCATTTTCCATTCGCATCACATCTTGACTTCATAGTTGTCAAATACTATATATTGAGTTTTCCTCAACATTCCTCATTTATTTTCATCGATACTATCGAATTTTCCTCAACGGTCATCATACATTCCTACAAAATTCTTCGAGGTAGCGAAAAAATATGTTAACCAGATAACCAAATCATAAATAAAATAGACCTACCCCACCATGATGACCTTCTCATCAACATCCTCATTGACCATCTCCACCTAAAACTTCCTTCACACATCATAGTGCCCAAGGATCGAACTTGATTACCAAGTTCAACTTTCCTTTCAAACAATAAATTTGGATGTTAGTTTATATTCTAAATAAAGTCTTAAATTCTTTATATAACTTAAAGCAATTCAAATCCTATTATTTTTCGAGCATCATATATCCAATGACCAACATTTTTCAAAAATCATTACATATGAATCTTATCCAAATTTTGCTTATAACATGCATTCTTATGCTTTCGTTCCATCATTTAATTATTTTCCTAAAGTGGCCCTTGCGACCTGACCCATTGCATTCCTTCATCCATTTACTAGTATTGTTTCCACATTACATGGAATGCATACTCTCCTTGTCATAGTGCTTCTCGTAAGAACCTTCCAAGATGATGCTTGTTCTAGGACCATGATGATCCACTTTAAGCAAGATGACAACCTCTAATATAGTGTTAGATAATTATTAGATGAAAATTATCCAAAAAGGGTCTATCTATCTATCTATCTAGATGATCTCTACAAAGCAACTTAATCATGTAAATTCAAAAATACCACTATCATATGCTTCTCCATATCATTCTCTACATACTATCTAAAGGAAATAATAATCCTCATAAAGAACCCGATAATCAGTGAACCTTCTTTAATAGTAAATATTCTTCACTTCTTCCTTCTTTTACTTCTTCTTAGGTTCCCTCACTGTTTTGGCTACATGAGCTTCACTCATTCCTTTCCACTTGTTATTTTGTTGGTTTGTATAGTCCCTCTTAATGTGTTCAAACTCATTTCACTTTAAGCATTGAACCTTGGACATGTATTTCTTCTTGGACTTACTGAACTTTCCCTTCTTCAACTTCTTGACTTGGGCTAGAAAGGCTTGAGATTTCTCATCAGATCCAATATCATCCTTGGCCTTGATTATTCCAACATTTATTGGGCTGACAACTCATCAAACGGAGTTGAATCCTTCATGGATTGGATGCTTGTTGCAAAGATGCTCCATTATGGTGGTAATGCATTCAGAACACATGTGGTCACTTCTGAATTAGTAATAGGTTCCCAAAGTCCTTGTAAATAGTCTCTTAGTTGAGAGAGTATCATAAGAAAGGATGCCACATCCTCATCATTTGATTTCTTCATTCTATATAACTTATTCCCCAAAGACATATTTTGTCCTATTGTACTTATAGAGTAGAAATTTAATAACTTTTCATACATAGCCTTGGAAGTATTCAACTTTACAACAAATGGAACAAGAGAACCCTTAATTAATTCAATTATGATAACCTAAGCCCTTACTTCCCCTTTCTTGTACTTTTCTAGTTCTTGTATCTTTTCTTTGCTTGGCTAAGTGATTTCCCCAATCACATATTCTATTACTTATTGTTCTCTAAGTATCACGTCAATTATTTTCTTCCATGATAGATAGTTTGATGTCTCCATGACCTTATTTCTCTCCTTGCATAAAGAACCCATCTGACATGTAGATTCAGACATGATGTAATTATATGATACTTTCTTGAGACTAATATTCTCCTTGATGATGCCTTCAATATATTTGAAGTTTCCTTGATAACAACTTTTGAATTCCCTTGATGCTTCCGTCAAAGATGCCTTCCAAATAAATCTTCTTCCGGAGAGAGATCAACACTCTTCTTGAAGTATTTCTCTCAAATATTCCTCTGATGCAAGCTTGATGTAGATTTGATCTCCTTTAATGTAGAAACCCTCCTTCCTTAAGTCCTTTCCCCAATGATTTATTTTGATAAACAATTTCTTCTTGAAGATCTTCCTTTTTCCTTCCTCTTGATAAGTAACCAGTGTCCTTTTAGATGCCTTGTTCACCTTAGTAGTGATACCATGTTTGAAAAATGAAAAGTTGCAGTTATTAATCTTATTTTCCTTAACATTGATATTTTTTTGTGAATCTTAATTATCTTCTTTATGTTCTTTAGTTAGATATTTTCATCAAACAATAACAAAAACAATAGAGGGCACAAATATTAGTCTCTTAGCTAGGGAAAGACCCCTCCATGAGGAAAACCCATAAACTCTTTTCTTCTTAGAATCTTCTTCAAATGAGATACAAAGACCCGAACCTAGACCAAGTCCTTGTCCTAGTACCAAGTTAACAATTCCTTCCTTGATTTTGTACCAAACGGCTACACAATGCAGCTTTGATCTGCTAGGTTCGATATTGCTACTCAACCTACAACTTCAACCTTGAAATTTTGTTCTTGCAGCTTCCAAGGAAACCCTATATCAAACTCCTCTTGATACCTTCCTGGGGAAAGACAGTTCCTCCTAACATCAACAAGGTCTAGATAGAGTATCCTTCCTTCCAGCTACAAGATGTTGCACTTTGTCCTATTGCAACTTGGTCTTGCAATTTTGACCTCTTCATATAGCCCAAAAACCCTATAATTTTACACGTGTGGGAGGGATAAAGCCAAAATTAGGATATTTTCATCCTTCTTTATTTACCAAGGCCTTCGCTCTCCTTCTTCTAGCTTCCCAGCTAGAGATCGAACTCTTTCTTGATAGATCGAACTTGTGGAGTGTGTGTATACCAAATGAGGTTGAACAACTTCTTTATACAATCCTCTTAAGGGCTCAAATTCCTTCCCTTAGACTGACTTGATACTTCCAAGGCCAACTTATACCTTTGGAGTTTCTAAGACTTTTTAGACTAAAAATAATTATTTTTTAACAATTACATGTTTCTCGAAAGGGTATTATAATTATGATGTTCATTCCTTTGACTCATGACAATAAATACTAATACCTAACAAACCTTAGAAGAAGGAAGAACATGCTTTTACCTAGAATATCATCAATAATGAGAATGAAACCCATGCTTTAATAATAATAGTTTTTTCTTTTCTTTTCTTGTTTGTTACATAGTATACATATTGAAATGAGTACAATAATATGAAGATCGAAACTAGTTACATTTCTCAATGGGTTCAAGAACAAGAAATCCTTAATATTGTTAAAATAGCCTAGAGAAAATGGGTTGATGCATATCGAGTCTTCATTCAAGAGTAGAAGACCAAATGACCTACAGAAACTCTCAAATATTCGGTTAAAATTCACTTATGTGGTAAATCCCATGTAGAAAAAATAGAAAATTAATTGGATCAAGGCCTAGCAACCCATAATTATTTGAAGGTGATCAAAGATTTTCATCTAACTAAAAAATTCACTACAAATTGAGAAGTAATATTGGATATTCAATCAAGGAGTATTTGTCTTAGAGTATGAGACAAAAATACAAAATATTTACATAAGAAATGAAAGGTATGACTATGGTGAAACAATGTCCAATTAATTTAGGTCACTAGTGAAACTATCTATTCCAATGCCAAGATTAAGGAGGCACCTCCTCAACACTATATTTCTTTATAATTAGAAATAAGTCAACTTGCTAGTAAAGATAAAATAACTACACTTGAACATATCAAACGTTCTTTGTCTTTTGAAGATGATGAAACAACTAATGGAACATTTTCTAAGGAAGAAATCTAGGAGGAAGTCTCCTCCTTCGACCTGGAAAAAGCTCCTAGAATGAATGGGTTTATATCCCACTTTTACAAAATTTCCATTCATCAATCAACATGTATAATAGATGGCATAAATTCAACCTTCTTGGATATTTTTCCCAAAGAGGTAAATCCTTCCTCCATTTCAATATTTTGCCCCATTTCTCTTTGTAATTTTTCAAATAAAATCATCTAAAATATGTTATCTACATGAATAAATTTTTCCTTCCCATGATAATATCTAAAATTCAAGGCAACTTTGTTGGAAAGAGGTAAATTATGGATAACATTTTAGTAGTAGAAGAATCCATTCACTTTGATAGAAATAGAGGGGAAAAGGGCATGGTAATAAAGTTCGACATGGTCAATGGATTTGACTAAATCTCACGTAAGCTACTTTATGAATTTCTCAAAAATATTGGGTTCAAAGAAGGAATAATCAAATGGATCTATACTTGCAACAAGGGCCCATGAATATCACCTTATTAAGTGGCAGGTCTACAAGATTCTTTAAAGGTTTAAAGTTATTCATCAATGATTTTCTTCTCCCATCTTCTAAACATCATTTGGTAAAAACCATTTGAGGGAAAAGCAAAATACAAGAGAATATAGGAGCAACTCCGAAGCATTAAATTTGTTTGTGGAGTAATAAGCATAAATCATGCATAATTTGATGATGATACTTTACTCTTAGGAAGAGCGTAATTTAAATAAACTATAAAATGCATTTAAATGTCTTAACCATTTTGGTCATAAAAAAGGCATATTTATGATTAGAACAAATATTGCCTCACCCAAGCTACTTTATTTATGATGCTTCACTTCTTCATTTTAGAAAGATTGTCATCATTTCGATATTTGTGTATTCTTATTTTACTCAAGCCCTATTCTCGCCCCCTTTACTCAAAAAAAATCACTCAATGGGTATCCAAGTGGTTAAATCAAGGAGGGAAATTGGTTCTATTAATTTTTTTAATCGTATCTTGGCCTTTATTCCAATGCTTAGTTAGTTTTGTTAATTTATAATATATTTAGAACTATTAGAGCTCAAAGCTTAAAAAATTCCTTTTATGAGGAGAGAAATTCAAAGAGTTCACCTAGTAAACTAGGAAGTGGTCCATGCTGTAAAACATCATCACATAATTTTATTAAGCGATCCATCTCTGATGAATCTACAACAACTGGAGCCAAAAAAATTTAGCATCTCATTTTAGATCAAAATTAATGGTCGAAGATAGTCTTACATTAAAAATGCTTCTTGGGAGGTGATAGAAGACATTATCTGGATTCCCCCTTTGTTTAAAACAAAACTATCTTAGATATGGAAACTCTACTATTTTTCCCCATTTTATCAACTCTCAACTCACATGGATTCATGATTTTAGATCACAAATAAATTTCTCAGAGGATGGTATCATGGGTTGCCCCCTTTGGGCCGCATCTTAGTCTTATATCCCCTTTATTGGAAGAAAAGTAATGGGAAAACATCACTATTTGAAATTTCAACAAGTGTTTCAAATGGATAATGATTGGATGGAATTTTGGGAATATTCCTTCTCCTTTTCATTGCTTATCCTATATTCTAATATTTAATCTAATAGGGTGTGCTCCAAACAACAAAAAAGATGAACATTTTGGGGGTTTGGAGGTTCATAGGATATTCAATTCATCAAGGATACCAATATATTCTCTATACAAATTTCCCCCTTTTCCCACCCCAAACTAAACTAGGGATCTAGAAACAAATATGACATACTGATTGGCTAATGAAAATCAATATATTCTATTATACACTTAAGCATGCAAAGAGAGGTCCTTACTGTAGCAAATCACATAAAAGAGGTATCTAAGGCCTCTCGATCTAGAATAAAAATAAAGATAACAAACTTCATTATTGTTCATGCATGCGAGTGTGTCTTCATGGATGATTGGTCAATTCTCAAGTTTTCTCTCACATGGTAGAAGTATCATAGTTAAATGAATACCCTTTTCTTCAAAATGTGCCATCTTTATGACTCGAATATTAAAATATTTTCTATTATTTTTGTAGTACAAGTGCCTACCCATATGCTGACGCTTT